>CM063094.1:65326462-65328962 GCA_031876335.1 Hipposideros larvatus
AACCCTAACCCTAACCCTAAACCCTAAACCCTAACCTTAACCCTAACCCTAAACCTAAACCGTAACCCTAACCCTAACCCTATCCCTAAAACCTAACCCTAACTCTAACCCTAACCCTAACCCTAACCTAACCCTAACCCTAACCCTAACACTGTCGCTAAACCTAACTCTGACCCTTACCGTCTCTCTATCTTTAACTCTAACCCTCACCCTGTAACTGACCCTGTCCCTAAACCTAACCTTAACCATCAGCCAAAACCTAAACTTAACTATAACCCTAACACTAAACCTAACCTTGTCTCAAACCTGAAACGTGTACCTAACCCTAACCCTAACCTTAACCCTAACACTAAACCCGAAACCCTAACACTAACCCTACCCTAAACTTAAACCCTAAACCCAAACCCTAACCCTAACGCTAACCCTAACCATAAACACTAAACCCTAAACCTAACCCTAACCCTAACCCTAACCCTAAACCCTAAACCCTAACAACAACCCTAACCCTAAAGCCTAAACCCTAACTCTAACTCTAACCCTAACCCTAAACCCTAAACCCTAACCTTAACCCTAACCCTAAACCTAAAACGTAACCCTAAACCTAACCCTATCCCTAAAACCTAACCCTAACCCTAACCCTAAACCTAACCTTAACCCTAACTCTAAACCTAACCCTAACCCTAACCCTATCCCTAAACCCTAACCCTAAAATGTAAACACTTACCCTCTCCTATTCCTAACCCTAACCCAAACCCTAACCCTAAACCCTAACCTAACCTGATCCCTAACCCTAACACTGTCGCTAAACCTAACTCTGACCCTTACCGTCTCTCCAACCTTAACTCTAACCCTCACCCTTTCACTAACCCTGTCCCTAAACCTAAACTTAATCATCAGACAAAACCTAAACTTAATATTACCAAAACAGTAAACCTAACCATGTCCCAAAACCTAATCCTGTCCCTAACCCTAACCCTAACCCTAACCCTAACCCTAACACTAACCCTAACCCTAACCCTAAACCCTAAACCCTAACCTTAACCCTAACCCTAAACCTAAACCGTAACCCTAACCCTAACCCTATCCCTAAATCCTAACCCTAACCCTATCCCTAACCCTAACCTTAACCCTAACACTAAACCCGACACCCTAACACTAACCCTAACCCTAAACCTAAACCCTAAACCCAAAACCTAACCCTAACGCTAACCCTAACCATAAACACTAAACCCTAACGCTAACCCTAACCCTAACCCTAACCCTAAACCCTAAACCCTAACACTAACCCTAACCCTAAAGCCTAAACCCTAACTCTAACCCTAACCCTAAACCTAAACCCTAAACCCTAACCTTAACCCTAACCCTAAACCTAAACCGTAACCTTAACCCTAACCCTATCCGTAAAACCTAACCCTAAAATTAACCCTAACTCTAACCCTAACCCTAACCCTAACCCTATCCCTAAACCCTAACCCTGAAATGTAAACACTAACCCTCCCCTATTCCTAACCCTAACCCTAACCCTAACTCTAACCCTAACCCTAACCCTATCCCTAAACCCTAACCCTAAAATGTAAACACTAACCCTCCCCTATGCCTAACCCTAACCCTAACCCTAACACTAAACCCTAACCTAACCTGATCCCTAACCCTAACACTGTCGCTAAACCTAACTCTGACCCTTACCGTCTCTCCAAACTTAACTCTAACCCTCACCCTGTCACTAACCCTGTCCCTAAACCTAAACTTAAGCATCAGACAAAACCTAAACTTAATATAACCCTAACAGTAAACCTAACCATGTCCCAAACCCTAATCCTGTCCCTAACCCTAAAACTAATGCTAACCCTAACCCTAACCCTAACCCTAATCCCTAAACCCTAACATTAACCCTAACCCTAAACCTAAACCGTAACCCTAACCCTAACCCTATCCCTAAAACCTAACCCTAACCCTAGCGCTAACCCTAACCCTAACCCTAACCTAACCCTAATTCTAACCTAACACTGTCGCTAAACATAACTCTGTCACTTACCGTCTCTATATCTTTAACTCTAACCCTCACCCTGTAACTAACCCTGTCCCTAAACCTAACCTTAACCATCAGCCAAAACCTAAACTTAACTATAACCCTAACACTAAACCTAACCATGTCTCAAACCCGAATCGTGTACCTAACCCTAACCCTAACCTTAACCCTAACACTAAACCCGAAACCCTAACACTAACCCTAACCCTAAACCTAAACCCTAAACCCAAACCCTAACCCTAACGCTAACCCTAACCTTAAACACTAAACCCTAACCCTAACCCTAACCCTAACCCTAACCCTAAACCCTAAACCCTAACACTAACCCTAACCCTAAAGCCTAAACCCTAACTCTAACCCTAACCCTAACCCTAAACCCTAAACCCTAACCTTAACCCTAACCCTAAACCTAAACCGTAAACCTAACCCTAACCCTAACCCTAACCCTAACCCTAACACTAACTCTAACCC
>CM063094.1:65336462-65338962 GCA_031876335.1 Hipposideros larvatus
CTAACCCTAACCCTAACACTAAACCCTAACCTAACATGATCCCTAACCCTAACACTGTCGCTAAACCTAACTCTGACCCTTACCGTCTCTCCAAACTTAACTCTAACCCTCACCCTGTCACTAACCCTGTCCCTAAACCTAAACTTAAGCATCAGACAAAACCTAAACTTAATATAACCCTAACAGTAAACCTAACCATGTCCCAAACCCTAATCCTGTCCCTAACCCTAAAACTAATGCTAACCCTAACCCTAACCCTAACCCTAATCCCTAAACCCTAACATTAACCCTAACCCTAAACCTAAACCGTAACCCTAACCCTAACCCTATCCCTAAAACCTAACCCTAACCCTAGCGCTAACCCTAACCCTAACCCTAACCTAACCCTAATTCTAACCTAACACTGTCGCTAAACATAACTCTGTCACTTACCGTCTCTATATCTTTAACTCTAACCCTCACCCTGTAACTAACCCTGTCCATAAACCTAACCTTAACCATCAGCCAAAACCTAAACTTAACTATAACCCTAACACTAAACCTAACCATGTCTCAAACCCGAATCGTGTACCTAACCCTAACCCTAACCTTAACCCTAACACTAAACCCGAAACCCTAACACTAACACTAACACTAAAC
Organism: Hipposideros larvatus; assembly: GCA_031876335.1. NCBI lineage: Eukaryota > Metazoa > Chordata > Mammalia > Chiroptera > Hipposideridae > Hipposideros > Hipposideros larvatus. The sequence goes on from CM063094.1 coordinate 65,337,102, forward strand.
CTAAACCCTAAACCCAAACCCTAACCCTAACGCTAACCCTAACCTTAAACACTAAACCCTAACCCTAACCCTAACCCTAACCCTAACCCTAAACCCTAAACCCTAACACTAACCCTAACCCTAAAGCCTAAACCCTAACTCTAACCCTAACCCTAACCCTAAACCCTAAACCCTAACCTTAACCCTAACCCTAAACCTAAACCGTAAACCTAACCCTAACCCTAACCCTAACCCTAACCCTAACACTAACTCTAACCCTAACCCTAACCCTAACCCTATCCCTAAACCCTAACACTAAAATGTAAACACTAACCCTCCCCTATTCCTAACCCTAACCCTAACCATAACCCTAAACCCTAACCTAACCTGATCCCTAACCCTAACACTGTCGCTAAACCTAACTCTGACCCTTACCGTCTCTCCAACCTTAACTCTAACCCTCACCCTGTCACTAACCCTGTCCCTAAACATAAACTTAAGCATCAGACAAAACCTAAACTTAATATAACCCTAAAAGTAAACCTAACCATGTCCCAAAACCTAATCCTGCCCCTAACCATAACCATAACCCTAACCCTAAATCCTAAACCCTAACCCTAACCCTAACCCTAAACCCTAACTCTAACCCTAACCCTAACCTACCCTAACCCTAATCCTAACACTGTCGCTAAACCTAACTATGACCCTTACCGTCTCTCTATCTTTAACTCTAACCCTCACCCTGTAACTAACCCTGTCCCTAAACCTAACATTAACCATCAGCCAAAACCTAAACTTAACTATAACCCTAAAACTAAACCTAACGATGTCTCAAACCCGAAACGTGTACCTAACCCTAACCCTAACCTTAACCCTAACGCTAAACCCGAAACCCTAACACTAACCCTAACCCTAAACCTAAACCCTAACCCTAACCCTAACCCTAACCCTAACACTGTCGCTAAACCTAACTCTGACCCTTACCGTCTCTCCAACCTTAACTCTAACCCTCACCCTGTCACTAACCCTGTCCCTAAACCTAAACTTAAGCATCAGACAAAACCTAAACTTAATATTACCCTAACAGTAAACCTAACCATGTCCCAAACCCTAATCCTGTCCCTAACCCTAACCCTAACCCTAACCCTAACCCTATCCCTAACCCTAAACCCTAAACCCTAACCTTAACCCTAACCCTAAACCTAAACCGTAACCCTAACCCTAACCCTATCCCTAAAACCTAACCCTAACTCTAACCCTAACCCTAACCCTAACACTGTCGCTAAACCTAACTCTGACCCTTACCGTCTCTCTATCTTTAACTCTAACACTCACCCTGTAACTAACCCTGTCCCTAAACCTAACCTTAACCATCAGCCAAAACCTAAACTTAACTATAACCCTAACACTAAACCTAACCTTGTCTCAAACCTGAAACGTGTACCTAACCCTAACCCTAACCTTAACCCTAACACTAAACCCGAAACCCTAACACTAACCCTAACCCTAAACCTAAACCCTAAACCCAAACCCTAACCCTAACGCTAACCCTAACCTTAAACACTAAACCCTAAACCTAACCCTAACCCTAACCCTAACCCTAAACCCTAACACTAAAATGTAAATACTAACCCTCCCCTATTCCTAACCCTAACACTAACCCTAACCCTAAACCCTAACCTAACCTGATCCCTAACCCTAACACTGTCGCTAAACCTAACTCTGACCCTTACCGTCTCTCCAACCTTAACTCTAACCCTCACCCTGTCACTAACCCTGTCCCTAAACATAAACTTATGCATCAGACAAAACCTAAACTTAATATAACCCTAACAGTAAACCTAACCATGTCCCAAACCCTAATCCTGCCCCTAACCCTAAC
>CM063094.1:65353962-65356462 GCA_031876335.1 Hipposideros larvatus
AAACCCTAAACCCTAACACTAACCCTAACCCTAAAGCCTAAACCCTAACTCTAACCCTAACCCTAACCCTAAACCCTAAACCCTAACCTTAACCCTAACCCTAAACCTAAACCGTAAACCTAACCCTAACCCTAAACCTAACCCTAACCCTAACTCTAACCCTAACCATAACCCTAACCCTATCCCTAAACCCTAACACTAAAATGTAAACACTAACCCTCCCCTATTCCTAACCCTAACCCTAACCCTAACCCTAAACCCTAACCTAACCTGATCCCTAACCCTAACACTGTCGCTAAACCTAACTCAGACCCTTACCGTCTCTCTATCTTTAACTCTAACCCTCACCCTGTAACTAACCCTGTCCCTAAACCTAACATTAACCATCAGCCAAAACCTAAACTTAACTATAACCCTAACACTAAACCTAACCATGTCTCAAACCCGAAACGTGTACCTAACCCTAACCCTAACCTTAACCCTAACACTAAACCCGAAACCCTAACACTAACCCTAACCCTAAACCTAAACCCTAAACCCAAACCCTAAGCCTAACGCTAACCCTAACCATAAACACTAAACCCTAAACCTAACCCTAACCCTAACCCTAAACCCTAATCCCTAACACTAACCCTAACCCTAAAGCCTAAACCCTAACTCTAACACTAACCCTAACCCTAAACCCTACACCCTAACCTTAACCCTAACCCTAAACCTAAACTGTAACCCTAACCCTAACCCTATCCCTAAAACCTAACCCTAACCCTCACCCTAACCCTAACTCTAACCCTAACCCTAACCCTAACCCTATCCCTAAACCCTAACCCTAAAATGTAAACACTAACCCTCCCCTATTCCTAACCCTAACCCTCACCCTAACCCTAAACCCTAACCTAACCTGATCCCTAACCCTAACACTGTCGCTAAACCTAACTCTGACCCTTACCGTCTCTCCAACCTTAACTCTAACCCTCACCCTGTCACTAACCCTGTCCCTAAACCTAAACTTAAGCATCAGACAAAACCTAAACTTAATATTACCCTAACAGTAAACCTAACCATGTCCCAAACCCTAATCCTGTCCCTAACCCTAACCCTAACCCTAACCCTAACCCTAACCCTAAACCCTAAACCCTAACCTTAACACTAACCCTAAACCTAAACCGTAACCCTAACCCTAACCCTATCCCTAAAACCTAACCCTAAATCTAACCCTAACCCTAACCCTAACCTAACCCTAACCCTAATCCTAACACTGTCGCTAAACCTAACTCTGACCCTTACCGTCTCTCTGTCTTTAACTCTAACCCTCACCCTGTCACTAACCCTGTCCCTAAACCTAACCTTAACCATCAGCCAAAACCTAAACTTAACTATAACCCTAACACTAAACCTAACCTTGTCTCAAACCCGAAACGTGTACCTAACCCTAACCCTAACCTTAACCCTAACACTAAACCCGAAACCCTAACACTAACCCTAACCCTAAACTTAAACCCTAAACCCAAACCCTAACCCTAACGCTAACCTTAAACATAAACACTAAACCCTAAACCTAACCCTAACCCTAACCCTAACCCTAACCCTAACCCTAACCCTAACCCTAACCTTAACCCTAACACTAAACCCGAAACCCTAACACTAACCCTAACCCTAAACCTAAACCCTAAACCCAAACCCTAACCCTAACGCTAACCCTAATCATAAACACTAAACCATAAACCTAACCCTAACCCTAACCCTAAATCCTAAACCCTAACACTAACCCTAACCCTAAACCCTAAACCCTAACCTTAACCCTAACCCTAAACCTAAACCGTAACCCTAACCCTAACCCTATCCCTAAAACCTAACCCTAACCCTAACCCTAACCCTAACTCTAACACTAACCCTAACCCTAACCCTATCCCTAAACCCTAACCCTAAAATGTAAACACTAACCCTCCCCTATTCCTAACCCTAACCCTAACCCCTAACCTAACCTGATCCCTAACCCTAACACTGTCGCTAAACCTAACTCTGACCCTTACCGTCTCTCCAACCTTAACTCTAACCCTCACCCTGTCACTAACCCTGTCCCTAAACCTAAACTTAAGCATCAGACAAAACCTAAACTTAATATTACCCTAACAGTAAACCTAACCATGTTCCAAACCCTAATCCTGTCCCTAACCCTAACCCTAACCCTAACCCTAACCACAACCCTAACCCTAACCCTAACCCTAACACTAACCCTAACCATAAAGCCTAAATCCTAACTCTAACCCTAACCCTAAACCTAAACCCTAAACCCTAACCTTAACCCTAACCCTAAACCTAAACCGTAACCCTAACCCTAACCCTATCCCTAAAACCTAACCCTAACTCTAACCCTAACCCTAAACCTAACCTAACCCTAACCCTAACCCTAACACTGTCGCTAAACCTAACTCTGACCCTTACCGTCTCTCTATCTTTAACTCTAACCCTCACCCTGTAACTAACCCTGTCCCTAAACCTA
>CM063094.1:65363962-65366462 GCA_031876335.1 Hipposideros larvatus
TAACCCTAACACTAAACCTAACCTTGTCTCAAACCTGAAACGTGTACCTAACCCTAACCCTAACCTTAACCCTAACACTAAACCCGAAACCCTAACACTAACCCTACCCTAAACTTAAACCCTAAACCCAAACCCTAACCCTAACGCTAACCCTAACCATAAACACTAAACCCTAAACCTAACCCTAACCCTAACCCTAACCCTAAACCCTAAACCCTAACAACAACCCTAACCCTAAAGCCTAAACCCTAACTCTAACTCTAACCCTAACCCTAAACCCTAAACCCTAACCTTAACCCTAACCCTAAACCTAAAACGTAACCCTAAACCTAACCCTATCCCTAAAACCTAACCCTAACCCTAACCCTAAACCTAACCTTAACCCTAACTCTAAACCTAACCCTAACCCTAACCCTATCCCTAAACCCTAACCCTAAAATGTAAACACTTACCCTCTCCTATTCCTAACCCTAACCCAAACCCTAACCCTAAACCCTAACCTAACCTGATCCCTAACCCTAACACTGTCGCTAAACCTAACTCTGACCCTTACCGTCTCTCCAACCTTAACTCTAACCCTCACCCTTTCACTAACCCTGTCCCTAAACCTAAACTTAATCATCAGACAAAACCTAAACTTAATATTACCAAAACAGTAAACCTAACCATGTCCCAAACCCTAATCCTGTCCCTAACCCTAACCCTAACCCTAACCCTAACCCTAACACTAACCCTAACCCTAACCCTAAACCCTAAACCCTAACCTTAACCCTAACCCTAAACCTAAACCGTAACCCTAACCCTAACCCTATCCCTAAATCCTAACCCTAACCCTATCCCTAACCCTAACCTTAACCCTAACACTAAACCCGACACCCTAACACTAACCCTAACCCTAAACCTAAACCCTAAACCCAAAACCTAACCCTAACGCTAACCCTAACCATAAACACTAAACCCTAACGCTAACCCTAACCCTAACCCTAACCCTAAACCCTAAACCCTAACACTAACCCTAACCCTAAAGCCTAAACCCTAACTCTAACCCTAACCCTAAACCTAAACCCTAAACCCTAACCTTAACCCTAACCCTAAACCTAAACCGTAACCTTAACCCTAACCCTATCCGTAAAACCTAACCCTAAAATTAACCCTAACTCTAACCCTAACCCTAACCCTAACCCTATCCCTAAACCCTAACCCTGAAATGTAAACACTAACCCTCCCCTATTCCTAACCCTAACCCTAACCCTAACTCTAACCCTAACCCTAACCCTATCCCTAAACCCTAACCCTAAAATGTAAACACTAACCCTCCCCTATGCCTAACCCTAACCCTAACCCTAACACTAAACCCTAACCTAACCTGATCCCTAACCCTAACACTGTCGCTAAACCTAACTCTGACCCTTACCGTCTCTCCAAACTTAACTCTAACCCTCACCCTGTCACTAACCCTGTCCCTAAACCTAAACTTAAGCATCAGACAAAACCTAAACTTAATATAACCCTAACAGTAAACCTAACCATGTCCCAAACCCTAATCCTGTCCCTAACCCTAAAACTAATGCTAACCCTAACCCTAACCCTAACCCTAATCCCTAAACCCTAACATTAACCCTAACCCTAAACCTAAACCGTAACCCTAACCCTAACCCTATCCCTAAAACCTAACCCTAACCCTAGCGCTAACCCTAACCCTAACCCTAACCTAACCCTAATTCTAACCTAACACTGTCGCTAAACATAACTCTGTCACTTACCGTCTCTATATCTTTAACTCTAACCCTCACCCTGTAACTAACCCTGTCCCTAAACCTAACCTTAACCATCAGCCAAAACCTAAACTTAACTATAACCCTAACACTAAACCTAACCATGTCTCAAACCCGAATCGTGTACCTAACCCTAACCCTAACCTTAACCCTAACACTAAACCCGAAACCCTAACACTAACCCTAACCCTAAACCTAAACCCTAAACCCAAACCCTAACCCTAACGCTAACCCTAACCTTAAACACTAAACCCTAACCCTAACCCTAACCCTAACCCTAACCCTAAACCCTAAACCCTAACACTAACCCTAACCCTAAAGCCTAAACCCTAACTCTAACCCTAACCCTAACCCTAAACCCTAAACCCTAACCTTAACCCTAACCCTAAACCTAAACCGTAAACCTAACCCTAACCCTAACCCTAACCCTAACCCTAACACTAACTCTAACCCTAACCCTAACCCTAACCCTATCCCTAAACCCTAACACTAAAATGTAAACACTAACCCTCCCCTATTCCTAACCCTAACCCTAACCATAACCCTAAACCCTAACCTAACCTGATCCCTAACCCTAACACTGTCGCTAAACCTAACTCTGACCCTTACCGTCTCTCCAACCTTAACTCTAACCCTCACCCTGTCACTAACCCTGTCCCTAAACATAAACTTAAGCATCAGACAAAACCTAAACTTAATATAACCCTAAAAGTAAACCTAACCAT
>CM063094.1:65373962-65376462 GCA_031876335.1 Hipposideros larvatus
AAACCCTAACATTAACCCTAACCCTAAACCTAAACCGTAACCCTAACCCTAACCCTATCCCTAAAACCTAACCCTAACCCTAGCGCTAACCCTAACCCTAACCCTAACCTAACCCTAATTCTAACCTAACACTGTCGCTAAACATAACTCTGTCACTTACCGTCTCTATATCTTTAACTCTAACCCTCACCCTGTAACTAACCCTGTCCATAAACCTAACCTTAACCATCAGCCAAAACCTAAACTTAACTATAACCCTAACACTAAACCTAACCATGTCTCAAACCCGAATCGTGTACCTAACCCTAACCCTAACCTTAACCCTAACACTAAACCCGAAACCCTAACACTAACACTAACACTAAACCTAAACCCTAAACCCAAACCCTAACCCTAACGCTAACCCTAACCTTAAACACTAAACCCTAACCCTAACCCTAACCCTAACCCTAACCCTAAACCCTAAACCCTAACACTAACCCTAACCCTAAAGCCTAAACCCTAACTCTAACCCTAACCCTAACCCTAAACCCTAAACCCTAACCTTAACCCTAACCCTAAACCTAAACCGTAAACCTAACCCTAACCCTAACCCTAACCCTAACCCTAACACTAACTCTAACCCTAACCCTAACCCTAACCCTATCCCTAAACCCTAACACTAAAATGTAAACACTAACCCTCCCCTATTCCTAACCCTAACCCTAACCATAACCCTAAACCCTAACCTAACCTGATCCCTAACCCTAACACTGTCGCTAAACCTAACTCTGACCCTTACCGTCTCTCCAACCTTAACTCTAACCCTCACCCTGTCACTAACCCTGTCCCTAAACATAAACTTAAGCATCAGACAAAACCTAAACTTAATATAACCCTAAAAGTAAACCTAACCATGTCCCAAAACCTAATCCTGCCCCTAACCATAACCATAACCCTAACCCTAAATCCTAAACCCTAACCCTAACCCTAACCCTAAACCCTAACTCTAACCCTAACCCTAACCTACCCTAACCCTAATCCTAACACTGTCGCTAAACCTAACTATGACCCTTACCGTCTCTCTATCTTTAACTCTAACCCTCACCCTGTAACTAACCCTGTCCCTAAACCTAACATTAACCATCAGCCAAAACCTAAACTTAACTATAACCCTAAAACTAAACCTAACGATGTCTCAAACCCGAAACGTGTACCTAACCCTAACCCTAACCTTAACCCTAACGCTAAACCCGAAACCCTAACACTAACCCTAACCCTAAACCTAAACCCTAACCCTAACCCTAACCCTAACCCTAACACTGTCGCTAAACCTAACTCTGACCCTTACCGTCTCTCCAACCTTAACTCTAACCCTCACCCTGTCACTAACCCTGTCCCTAAACCTAAACTTAAGCATCAGACAAAACCTAAACTTAATATTACCCTAACAGTAAACCTAACCATGTCCCAAACCCTAATCCTGTCCCTAACCCTAACCCTAACCCTAACCCTAACCCTATCCCTAACCCTAAACCCTAAACCCTAACCTTAACCCTAACCCTAAACCTAAACCGTAACCCTAACCCTAACCCTATCCCTAAAACCTAACCCTAACTCTAACCCTAACCCTAACCCTAACACTGTCGCTAAACCTAACTCTGACCCTTACCGTCTCTCTATCTTTAACTCTAACACTCACCCTGTAACTAACCCTGTCCCTAAACCTAACCTTAACCATCAGCCAAAACCTAAACTTAACTATAACCCTAACACTAAACCTAACCTTGTCTCAAACCTGAAACGTGTACCTAACCCTAACCCTAACCTTAACCCTAACACTAAACCCGAAACCCTAACACTAACCCTAACCCTAAACCTAAACCCTAAACCCAAACCCTAACCCTAACGCTAACCCTAACCTTAAACACTAAACCCTAAACCTAACCCTAACCCTAACCCTAACCCTAAACCCTAACACTAAAATGTAAATACTAACCCTCCCCTATTCCTAACCCTAACACTAACCCTAACCCTAAACCCTAACCTAACCTGATCCCTAACCCTAACACTGTCGCTAAACCTAACTCTGACCCTTACCGTCTCTCCAACCTTAACTCTAACCCTCACCCTGTCACTAACCCTGTCCCTAAACATAAACTTATGCATCAGACAAAACCTAAACTTAATATAACCCTAACAGTAAACCTAACCATGTCCCAAACCCTAATCCTGCCCCTAACCCTAACCCTAACCATAACCACAACCCTAACCCTAAATCCTAAACCCTAACCCTAACCCTAACCCTAAACCCTAACTCTAACCCTAACGCTAACCTACCCTAACCCTAATCCTAACACTGTCGCTAAACCTAACTATGACCCTTACCGTCTCTCTATCTTTAACTCTAACCCTCACCCTGTAACTAACCCTGTCCCTAAACCTAACATTAACCATCAGCCAAAACCTAAACTTAACTATAACCCTAACACTAAACCTAACCATGTCTCAAACCCGAAAC
>CM063094.1:65381462-65388962 GCA_031876335.1 Hipposideros larvatus
CCAAAACCTAACCCTAACGCTAACCCTAACCATAAACACTAAACCCTAACGCTAACCCTAACCCTAACCCTAACCCTAAACCCTAAACCCTAACACTAACCCTAACCCTAAAGCCTAAACCCTAACTCTAACCCTAACCCTAAACCTAAACCCTAAACCCTAACCTTAACCCTAACCCTAAACCTAAACCGTAACCCTAACCCTAACCCTACCCCTAAAACCTAACCCTAAAATTAACCCTAACTGTAACCCTAACCCTAACCCTAACCCTATCCCTAAACCCTAACCCTTAAATGTAAACACTAAACCTCCCCTATTCCTAACCCTAACCCTAACCCTAACTCTAACCCTAACCCTAACCCTATCCCTAAACCCTAACCCTAAAATGTAAACACTAACCCTCCCCTATGCCTAACCCTAACCCTAACCCTAACACTAAACCCTAACCTAACCTGATCCCTAACCCTAACACTGTCGCTAAACCTAACTCTGACCCTTACCGTCTCTCCAAACTTAACTCTAACCCTCACCCTGTCACTAACCCTGTCCCTAAACCTAAACTTAAGCATCAGACAAAACCTAAACTTAATATAACCCCAACAGTAAACCTAACCATGTCCCAAACCCTAATCCTGTCCCTAACCCTAAAACTAATGCTAACCCTAACCCTAACCCTAACCCTAATCCCTAAACCCTAACATTAACCCTAACCCTAAACCTAAACCGTAACCCTAACCCTAACCCTATCCCTAAAACCTAACCCTAACCCTAGCCCTAACCCTAACCCTAACCCTAACCTAACCCTAACCCTAACCTAACACTGTCGCTAAACATAACTCTGTCACTTACCGTCTCTATATCTTTAACTCTAACCCTCACCCTGTAACTAACCCTGTCCCTAAACCTAACCTTAACCATCAGCCAAAACCTAAACTTAACTATAACCCTAACACTAAACCTAACCATGTCTCAAACCCGAATCGTGTACCTAACCCTAACCCTAACCTTAACCCTAACACTAAACCCGAAACCCTAACACTAACCCTAACCCTAAACCTAAACCCTAAACCCAAACCCTAACCCTAACGCTAACCCTAACCTTAAACACTAAACCCTAACCCTAACCCTAACCCTAACCCTAACCCTAAACCCTAAACCCTAACACTAACCCTAACCCTAAAGCCTAAACCCTAACTCTAACCCTAACCCTAACCCTAAACCCTAAACCCTAACCTTAACCCTAACCCTAAACCTAAACCGTAAACCTAACCCTAACCCTAACCCTAACCCTAACCCTAACACTAACTCTAACCCTAACCCTAACCCTAACCCTATCCCTAAACCCTAACACTAAAATGTAAACACTAACCCTCCCCTATTCCTAACCCTAACCCTAACCCTAACCCTAAACCCTAACCTAACCTGATCCCTAACCCTAACACTGTCGCTAAACTTAACTCTGACCCTTACCGTCTCTCCAACCTTAACTCTAACCCTCACCCTGTCACTAACCCTGTCCCTAAACATAAACTTAAGCATCAGACAAAACCTAAACTTAATATAACCCTAACAGTAAACCTAACCATGTCCCAAAACCTAATCCTGCCCCTAACCATAACCATAACCCTAACCCTAAATCCTAAACCCTAACCCTAACCCTAACCCTAAACCCTAACTCTAACCCTAACCCTAACCTACCCTAAACCTAATCCTAACACTGTCGCTAAACCTAACTATGACCCTTACCGTCTCTCTATCTTTAACTCTAACCCTCACCCTGTAACTAACCCTGTCCCTAAACCTAACATTAACCATCAGCCAAAACCTAAACTTAACTATAACCCTAAAACTAAACCTAACGATGTCTCAAACCCGAAACGTGTACCTAACCCTAACCCTAACCTTAACCCTAACGCTAAACCCGAAACCCTAACACTAACCCTAACCCTAAACCTAAACCCTAACCCTAACCCTAACCCTAACCCTAACACTGTCGCTAAACCTAACTCTGACCCTTACCGTCTCTCCAACCTTAACTCTAACCCTCACCCTGTCACTAACCCTGTCCCTAAACCTAAACTTAAGCATCAGACAAAACCTAAACTTAATATTACCCTAACAGTAAACCTAACCATGTCCCAAACCCTAATCCTGTCCCTAACCCTAACCCTAACCCTAACCCTAACCCTATCCCTAACCCTAAACCCTAAACCCTAACCTTAACCCTAACCCTAAACCTAAACCGTAACCCTAACCCTAACCCTATCCCTAAAACCTAACCCTAACTCTAACCCTAACCCTAACCCTAACACTGTCGCTAAACCTAACTCTGACCCTTACCGTCTCTCTATCTTTAACTCTAACACTCACCCTGTAACTAACCCTGTCCCTAAACCTAACCTTAACCATCAGCCAAAACCTAAACTTAACTATAACCCTAACACTAAACCTAACCTTGTCTCAAACCTGAAACGTGTACCTAACCCTAACCCTAACCTTAACCCTAACACTAAACCCGAAACCCTAACACTAACCCTAACCCTAAACCTAAACCCTAAACCCAAACCCTAACACTAACGCTAACCCTAACCTTAAACACTAAACCCTAAACCTAACCCTAACCCTAACCCTAACCCTAAACCCTAACACTAAAATGTAAACACTAACCCTCCCCTATTCCTAACCCTAACACTAACCCTAACCCTAAACCCTAACCTAACCTGATCCCTAACCCTAACACTGTCGCTAAACCTAACTCTGACCCTTACCGTCTCTCCAACCTTAACTCTAACCCTCACCCTGTCACTAACCCTGTCCCTAAACATAAACTTATGCATCAGACAAAACCTAAACTTAATATAACCCTAACAGTAAACCTAACCATGTCCCAAACCCTAATCCTGCCCCTAACCCTAACCCTAACCATAACCACAACCCTAACCCTAAATCCTAAACCCTAACCCTAACCCTAACCCTAAACCCTAACTCTAACCCTAACGCTAACCTACCCTAACCCTAATCCTAACACTGTCGCTAAACCTAACTATGACCCTTACCGTCTCTCTATCTTTAACTCTAACCCTCACCCTGTAACTAACCCTGTCCCTAAACCTAACATTAACCATCAGCCAAAACCTAAACTTAACTATAACCCTAACACTAAACCTAACCATGTCTCAAACACGAAACGTGTACCTAACCCTAACCCTAACCTTAACCTTAACACTAAACCCGAAACCCTAACACTAACCCTAACCCTAAACCTAAACCCTAAACCCAAACCCTAACCCTAACGCTAACCCTAACCATAAACACTAAACCATAAACCTAACCCTAACCCTAACCCTAACCCTAAACCCTAAACCCTAACACTAAACCTAACCCTAAACCCTAAACCCTAACCTTAACCCTAACCCTAAACCTAAACCGTAACCCTAACGCTAACCCTATCCCTAAAACCTAACCCTAACCCTAACCCTAACCCTAACCCTAACCCTATCCCTAAACCCTAACCCTAAAATGTAAACACTAACCCTCCCCTATTCCTAACCCTAACCCTAACCCTAACACTAAACCCTAACCTAACCTGATCTCTAACCCTAACACTGTGGCTAAACCTAACTCTGACCCTTACCGTCTCTCCAACCTTAACTCTAACCCTCACCCTGTCACTAAACCTGTCCCTAAACCTAAACTAAGCATCAGACAAAACCTAAACTTAATATTACCCTAACAGTAAACCTAACCATGTCCCAAACCCTAATCCTGTCCCTAACCCTAACCCTAACCCTAACCCTAACCACAACCCTAACCCTAACCCTAACCCTAAACCCTAAACCCTAACCTTAACCCTAACCCTAAACGTAAACCGTAACCCTAACCCTAACCCTATCCCTGAAACCTAACCCTAACTCTAACCCTAACCCTAACCCTAACCTAACCCTAACCCTAACCCTAACACTGTCGCTAAACCTAACTCTGACCCTTACCGCCTCTCTATCTTTAACTCTAACCCTCACCCTGTAACTGACCCTGTCCCTAAACCTAACCTTAACCATCAGCCAAAACCTAAACTTAACTATAACCCTAACACTAAACCTAACCTTGTCTCAAACCTGAAACGTGTACCTAACCCTAACCCTAACCTTAACCCTAACACTAAACCCGAAACCCTAACACTAACCCTACCCTAAACTTAAACCCTAAACCCAAACCCTAACCCTAACGCTAACCCTAACCATAAACACTAAACCCTAAACCTAACCCTAACCCTAACCCTAACCCTAAACCCTAAACCCTAACAATAACCCTAACCCTAAAGCCTAAACCCTAACTCTAACTCTAACCCTAACCCTAAACCCTAAACCCTAACCTTAACACTAACCCTAAACCTAAAACGTAACCCTAAACCTAACCCTATCCCTAAAACCTAACCCTAACCCTAACCCTAAACCTAACCTTAACCCTAACTCTAAAACTAACCCTAACCCTAACCCTATCCCTAAACCCTAACCCTAAAATGTAAACACTTACCCTCTCCTATTCCTAACCCTAACCCAAACCCTAACCCTAAACCCTAACCTAACCTGATCCCTAACCCTAACACTGTCGCTAAACCTAACTCTGACCCTTACCGTCTCTCCAACCTTAACTCTAACCCTCACCCTTTCACTAACCCTGTCCCTAAACCTAAACTTAAGCATCAGACAAAACCTAAACTTAATATTACCAAAACAGTAAACCTAACCATGTCCCAAACCCTAATCCTGTCCCTAACCCTAACCCTAACCCTAACCCTAACCCTAACACTAACCCTAACCCTAAACCTAAACCCTAAACCCAAAACCTAACCCTAACGCTAACCCTAACCATAAACACTAAACCCTAACGCTAACCCTAACCCTAACCCTAAACCCTAAACCCTAACACTAACCCTAACCATAAAGCCTAAACCCTAACTCTAACCCTAACCCTAAACCTAAACCCTAAACCCTAACCTTAACCCTAACCCTAAACCTAAACCGTAACCCTAACCCTAACCCTATCCCTAAAACCTAACCCTAAAATTAACCGTAACTCTAACCCTAACCCTAACCCTAACCCTATCCCTAAACCCTAACCCTTAAATGTAAACACTAACCCTCCCCTATTCCTAACCCTAACCCTAACCCTAACCCTAACCTTAACCCTAACACTAAACCCGAAACCCTAACACTAACCCTAACCCTAAACCTAAACCCTAAACCCAAACCCTAACCCTAACGCTAACCCTAATCATAAACACTAAACCATAAACCTAACCCTAACCCTAACCCTAAATCCTAAACCCTAACACTAACCCTAACCCTAAACCCTAAACCCTAACCTTAACCCTAACCCTAAACCTAAACCGTAACCCTAACCCTAACCCTATCCCTAAAACCTAACCCTAACCCTAACACTAACCCTAACTCTAACACTAACCCTAACCCTAACCCTATCCCTAAACCCTAACCCTAAAATGTAAACACTAACCCTCCCCTATTCCTAACCCTAACCCTAACCCCTAACCTAACCTGATCCCTAACCCTAACACTGTCGCTAAACCTAACTCTGACCCTTACCGTCTCTCCAACCTTAACTCTAACCCTCACCCTGTCACTAACCCTGTCCCTAAACATAAACTTAAGCATCAGACAAAACCTAAACTTAATATAACCCTAACAGTAAACCTAACCATGTCCCTAACCCTAACCCTAACCCTAACCCTAACCACAACCCTAACCCTAACCCTAACCCTAAACCCTAAACCCTAACCTTAACCCTAACCCTAAACCTAAACCGTAACCCTAACCCTAACCCTATCCCTAAAACCTAACCCTAACTCTAACCCTAACCCTAAACCTAACCTAACCCTAACCCTAACCCTAACACTGTCGCTAAACCTAACTCTGACCCTTACCGTCTCTCTATCTTTAACTCTAACCCTCACCCTGTAACTAACCCTGTCCCTAAACCTAACCTTAACCATCAGCCAAAACCTAAACTTAACTATAACCCTAACACTAAACCTAACCTTGTCTCAAACCTGAAACGTGTACCTAACCCTAACCCTAACCTTAACCCTAACACTAAACCCGAAACCCTAACACTAACCCTAACCCTAAACCTAAACCCTAAACCCAAACCCTAACCCTAACGCTAACCCTAACCTTAAACACTAAACCCTAAACCTAACCCTAACCCTAACCCTAACCCTAAACCCTAAACCCTAACACTAACCCTAACCCTAAAGCCTAAACCCTAACTCTAACCCTAACCCTAACCCTAAACCCTAAACCCTAACCTTAACCCTAACCCTAAACCTAAACCGTAAACCTAACCCTAACCCTAAACCTAACCCTAACCCTAACTCTAACCCTAACCATAACCCTAACCCTATCCCTAAACCCTAACACTAAAATGTTAACACTAACCCTCCCCTATTCCTAACCCTAACCCTAACCCTAACCCTAAACCCTAACCTAACCTGATCCCTAACCCTAACAATGTCGCTAAACCTAACTCTGACCCTTACCGTCTCTCCAACCTTAACTCTAACCCTCACCCTGTCACTAACCCTGTCCCTAAACATAAACTTAAGCATCAGACAAAACCTAAACTTAATATAACCCTAACAGTAAACCTAACCATGTCCCAAACCCTAATCCTGCCCCTAACCCTAACCCTAACCATAACCACAACCCTAACCCTAAATCCTAAACCCTAACCCTAACCCTAACCCTAAACCCTAACTCTAACCCTAACGCTAACCTACCCTAACCCTAATCCTAACACTGTCGCTAAACCTAACTATGACCCTTACCGTCTCTCTATCTTTAACTCTAACCCTCACCCTGTAACTAACCCTGTCCCTAAACCTAACATTAACCATCAGCCAAAACCTAAACTTAACTATAACCCTAACACTAAACCTAACCATGTCTCAAACCCGAAACGTGTACCTAACCCTAACCCTAACCTTAACCTTAACACTAAACCCGAAACCCTAACACTAACCCTAACCCTAAACCTAAACCCTAAACCCAAACCCTAACCCTAACGCTAACCCTAATCATAAACACTAAACCATAAACCTAACCCTAACCCTAACCCTAACCCTAAACCCTAAACCCTAACACTAAACCTAACCCTAAACCCTAAACCCTAACCTTAACCCTAACCCTAAACCTAAACCGTAACCCTAACCCAAACCCTATCCCTAAAACCTAACCCTAACCCTAACCCTAACCCTAACCCTAACCCTAAACTCTAAACCCTAACACTAACCCTAACCCTAAAGCCTAAACCCTAACTCTAACCCTAACCCTAAACCTAAACCCTAAACCCTAACCTTAACCCTAACCCTAAACCTAAACCGTAACCCTAACCCTAACCCTATCCCTAAAACCTAACCCTAAAATTAACCGTAACTCTTACCCTAACCCTAACCCTAACCCTATCCCTAAACCCTAACCCTAA
>CM063094.1:65391462-65396462 GCA_031876335.1 Hipposideros larvatus
AACACTAACCCTCCCCTATTCCTAACCCTAACCCTAACCCTAACCCTAAACCCTAACCTAACCTGATCCCTAACCCTAACACTGTCGCTAAACCTAACTCAGACCCTTACCGTCTCTCTATCTTTAACTCTAACCCTCACCCTGTAACTAACCCTGTCCCTAAACCTAACATTAACCATCAGCCAAAACCTAAACTTAACTATAACCCTAACACTAAACCTAACCATGTCTCAAACCCGAAACGTGTACCTAACCCTAACCCTAACCTTAACCCTAACACTAAACCCGAAACCCTAACACTAACCCTAACCCTAAACCTAAACCCTAAACCCAAACCCTAAGCCTAACGCTAACCCTAACCATAAACACTAAACCCTAAACCTAACCCTAACCCTAACCCTAAACCCTAATCCCTAACACTAACCCTAACCCTAAAGCCTAAACCCTAACTCTAACACTAACCCTAACCCTAAACCCTACACCCTAACCTTAACCCTAACCCTAAACCTAAACTGTAACCCTAACCCTAACCCTATCCCTAAAACCTAACCCTAACCCTCACCCTAACCCTAACTCTAACCCTAACCCTAACCCTAACCCTATCCCTAAACCCTAACCCTAAAATGTAAACACTAACCCTCCCCTATTCCTAACCCTAACCCTCACCCTAACCCTAAACCCTAACCTAACCTGATCCCTAACCCTAACACTGTCGCTAAACCTAACTCTGACCCTTACCGTCTCTCCAACCTTAACTCTAACCCTCACCCTGTCACTAACCCTGTCCCTAAACCTAAACTTAAGCATCAGACAAAACCTAAACTTAATATTACCCTAACAGTAAACCTAACCATGTCCCAAACCCTAATCCTGTCCCTAACCCTAACCCTAACCCTAACCCTAACCCTAACCCTAAACCCTAAACCCTAACCTTAACACTAACCCTAAACCTAAACCGTAACCCTAACCCTAACCCTATCCCTAAAACCTAACCCTAAATCTAACCCTAACCCTAACCCTAACCTAACCCTAACCCTAATCCTAACACTGTCGCTAAACCTAACTCTGACCCTTACCGTCTCTCTGTCTTTAACTCTAACCCTCACCCTGTCACTAACCCTGTCCCTAAACCTAACCTTAACCATCAGCCAAAACCTAAACTTAACTATAACCCTAACACTAAACCTAACCTTGTCTCAAACCCGAAACGTGTACCTAACCCTAACCCTAACCTTAACCCTAACACTAAACCCGAAACCCTAACACTAACCCTAACCCTAAACTTAAACCCTAAACCCAAACCCTAACCCTAACGCTAACCTTAAACATAAACACTAAACCCTAAACCTAACCCTAACCCTAACCCTAACCCTAACCCTAACCCTAACCCTAACCCTAACCTTAACCCTAACACTAAACCCGAAACCCTAACACTAACCCTAACCCTAAACCTAAACCCTAAACCCAAACCCTAACCCTAACGCTAACCCTAATCATAAACACTAAACCATAAACCTAACCCTAACCCTAACCCTAAATCCTAAACCCTAACACTAACCCTAACCCTAAACCCTAAACCCTAACCTTAACCCTAACCCTAAACCTAAACCGTAACCCTAACCCTAACCCTATCCCTAAAACCTAACCCTAACCCTAACCCTAACCCTAACTCTAACACTAACCCTAACCCTAACCCTATCCCTAAACCCTAACCCTAAAATGTAAACACTAACCCTCCCCTATTCCTAACCCTAACCCTAACCCCTAACCTAACCTGATCCCTAACCCTAACACTGTCGCTAAACCTAACTCTGACCCTTACCGTCTCTCCAACCTTAACTCTAACCCTCACCCTGTCACTAACCCTGTCCCTAAACCTAAACTTAAGCATCAGACAAAACCTAAACTTAATATTACCCTAACAGTAAACCTAACCATGTTCCAAACCCTAATCCTGTCCCTAACCCTAACCCTAACCCTAACCCTAACCACAACCCTAACCCTAACCCTAACCCTAACACTAACCCTAACCATAAAGCCTAAATCCTAACTCTAACCCTAACCCTAAACCTAAACCCTAAACCCTAACCTTAACCCTAACCCTAAACCTAAACCGTAACCCTAACCCTAACCCTATCCCTAAAACCTAACCCTAACTCTAACCCTAACCCTAAACCTAACCTAACCCTAACCCTAACCCTAACACTGTCGCTAAACCTAACTCTGACCCTTACCGTCTCTCTATCTTTAACTCTAACCCTCACCCTGTAACTAACCCTGTCCCTAAACCTAACCTTAACCATCAGCCAAAACCTAAACTTAACTATAACCCTAACACTAAACCTAACCTTGTCTCAAACCTGAAACGTGTACCTAACCCTAACCCTAACCTTAACCCTAACACTAAACCCGAAACCCTAACACTAACCCTAACCCTAAACCTAAACCCTAAACCCAAACCCTAACCCTAACGCTAACCCTAACCTTAAACACTAAACCCTAAACCTAACCCTAACCCTAACCCTAACCCTAACCTTAACCCTAACCCTAAACACTAAACCCTAACCCTAAGCCTAACCCTAACCCTAAACCCTAAACCCTAACACTAACCCTAACCCTAAAGCCTAAACCCTAACTCTAACCCTAACCCTAACCCTAAACCCTAAACCCTAACCTTAACCCTAACCCTAAACCTAAACCTAAACCGTAAACCTAACCCTAACCCTAAACCTAACCCTAACCCTAACTCTAACCCTAACCATAACCCTAACCCTATCCCTAAACCCTAACACTAAAATGTAAACACTAACCCTCCCCTATTCCTAACCCTAACCCTAACCCTAACCCTAAACCCTAACCTAACCTGATCCCTAACCCTAACAATGTCGCTAAACCTAACTCTGACCCTTACCGTCTCTCCAACCTTAACTCTAACCCTCACCCTGTCACTAACCCTGTCCCTAAACATAAACTTAAGCATCAGACAAAACCTAAACTTAATATAACCCTAACAGTAAACCTAACCATGTCCCAAACCCTAATCCTGCCCCTAACCCTAACCCTAACCATAACCACAACCCTAACCCTAAATCCTAAACCCTAACCCTAAACCTAACCCTAAACCCTAACTCTAACCCTAACGCTAACCTACCCTAACCCTAATCCTAACACTGTCGCTAAACCTAACTATGACCCTTACCGTCTCTCTATCTTTAACTCTAACCCTCACCCTGTAACTAACCCTGTCCCTAAACCTAACATTAACCATCAGCCAAAACCTAAACTTAACTATAACCCTAACACTAAACCTAACCATGTCTCAAACCCGAAACGTGTACCTAACCCTAACCCTAACCTTAACCTTAACACTAAACCCGAAACCCTAACACTAACCCTAACCCTAAACCTAAACCCTAAACCCAAACCCTAACCCTAACGCTAACCCTAATCATAAACACTAAACCATAAACCTAACCCTAACCCTAACCCTAACCCTAAACCCTAAACCCTAACACTAAACCTAACCCTAAACCCTAAACCCTAACCTTAACCCTAACCCTAAACCTAAACCGTAACCCTAACCCAAACCCTATCCCTAAAACCTAACCCTAACCCTAACCCTAACCCTAACCCTAACCCTAAACCCTAAACCCTAACACTAACCCTAACCCTAAAGCCTAAACCCTAACTCTAACCCTAACCCTAAACCTAAACCCTAAACCCTAACCTTAACCCTAACCCTAAACCTAAACCGTAACCCTAACCCTAACCCTATCCCTAAAACCTAACCCTAAAATTAACCGTAACTCTTACCCTAACCCTAACCCTAACCCTATCCCTAAACCCTAACCCTAAAATGTAAACACTAACCCTCCCCTTTTCCTAACCCTAACCCTAACCCTAAACCCTAACCTAACCTGATCCCTAACCCTAACACTGTCGCTAAACCTAACTCTGACCCTTACCGTCTCTCCAACCTTAACTCTAACCCTCACCCTGTCACTAACCCTGTCCCTAAACATAAACTTAAGCATCAGACAAAACCTAAACTTAATATAACCCTAACAGTAAACCTAACCATGTCCCAAACCCTAATCCTGCCCCTAACCCTAACCCTAACCATAACCACAACCCTAACCCTAAATCCTAAACCCTAACCCTAACCCTAACCCTAAACCCTAACTCTAACCCTAACGCTAACCTACCCTAACCCTAATCCTAACACTGTCGCTAAACCTAACTATGACCCTTACCGTCTCTCTATCTTTAACTCTAACCCTCACCCTGTAACTAACCCTGTCCCTAAACCTAACATTAACCATCAGCCAAAACCTAAACTTAACTATAACCCTAACACTAAACCTAACCATGTCTCAAACCCGAAACGTGTACCTAACCCTAACCCTAACCTTAACCTTAACACTAAACCCGAAACCCTAACACTAACCCTAACCCTAAACCTAAACCCTAAACCCAAACCCTAACCCTAACGCTAACCCTAATCATAAACACTAAACCATAAACCTAACCCTAACCCTAACCCTAACCCTAAACCCTAAACCCTAACACTAAACCTAACCCTAAACCCTAAACCCTAACCTTAACCCTAACCCTAAACCTAAACCGTAACCCTAACCCAAACCCTATCCCTAAAACCTAACCCTAACCCTAACCCTAACCCTAACCCTAACCCTAAACCCTAAACCCTAACACTAACCCTAACCCTAAAGCCTAAACCCTAACTCTAACCCTAACCCTAAACCTAAACCCTAAACCCTAACCTTAACCCTAACCCTAAACCTAAACCGTAACCCTAACCCTCACCCTATCCCTAAAACCTAACCCTAAAATTAACCGTAACTCTTACCCTAACCCTAACCCTAACCCTATCCCTAAACCCTAACCCTTAAATGTAAACACTAACCCTCCCCTATTCCTAACCCTAACCCTAACCCTAACCCTAACCTTAACCCTAACACTAAACCCGAAACCCTAACACT
>CM063094.1:65401462-65408962 GCA_031876335.1 Hipposideros larvatus
CCCTAACAGTAAACCTAACCATGTCCCAAACCCTAATCCTGTCCCTAACCCTAACCCTAACCCTAACCCTAACCCTAACCCTAAACCCTAAACCCTAACCTTAACACTAACCCTAAACCTAAACCGTAACCCTAACACTAACCCTATCCCTAAAACCTAACCCTAAATCTAACCCTAACCCTAACCCTAACCTAACCCTAACCCTAATCCTAACACTGTCGCTAAACCTAACTCTGACCCTTACCGTCTCTCTGTCTTTAACTCTAACCCTCACCCTGTCACTAACCCTGTCCCTAAACCTAACCTTAACCATCAGCCAAAACCTAAACTTAACTATAACCCTAACACTAAACCTAACCTTGTCTCAAACCCGAAACGTGTACCTAACCCTAACCCTAACCTTAACCCTAACACTAAACCCGAAACCCTAACACTAACCCTAACCCTAAACTTAAACCCTAAACCCAAACCCTAACCCTAACGCTAACCTTAAACATAAACACTAAACCCTAAACCTAACCCTAACCCTAACCCTAACCCTAAACCCTAAACCCTAACAATAACCCTAACCCTAAAGCCTAAACCTAACTCTAACCCTAACCCTAACCCTAAACCCTAAACCCTAACCTTAACCCTAACCCTAAACCTAAACCGTAACCCTAAACCTAACCCTATCCCTAAAACCTAACCCTAACCCTAACCCTAACCCTAACTCTAACCCTAACCCTAACCCTAACCCTATCCCTAAACCCTAACCCTAAAATGTAAACACATACCCTCCCCTATTCCTAACCCTAACCCTAACCCTAACCCTCACCCTGTCACTAACCCTGTCCCTAAACCTAAACTGAAGCATCAGACAAAACCTAAACTTAATATTACCCTAACAGTAAACCTAACCATGTCCCAAACCCTAATCCTGTCCCTAACCCTAACACTAAACCTAACCCTAAACCTAAACCCTAAACCCAAAACCTAACCCTAACCCTAACCCTAACCATAACCCTAACCCTAAATCCTAAACCCTAACACTAACCCTATCCCTAAAACCTAACCCTAACCCTAACCCTAACCCTAACCTTAACCCTAACACTAAACCCGAAACCCTACCACTAACCCTAACCCTAAACCTAAACCCTAAACCCAAACCCTAATCCTGTCCCTAACCCTAACCCTAACCCTAACCCTAACCCTAACACTAACCCTAACCCTAAACCTAAACCCTAAACCCAAAACCTAACCCTAACGCTAACCCTAACCATAAACACTAAACCCTAACGCTAACCCTAACCCTAACCCTAACCCTAAACCCTAAACCCTAACACTAACCCTAACCCTAAAGCCTAAACCCTAATTCTAACCCTAACCCTAAACCTAAATCCTAAACCCTAACCTTAACCCTAACCCTAAACCTAAATCGTAACCCTAACCCTAACCCTATCCCTAAAACCTAACCCTAAAACTAACCCTAACTCTAACCCTAACCCTAACACTAACCCTATCCCTAAACCCTAACCCTTAAATGTAAACACTAACCCTCCCCTATTCCTAACCCTAACCCTAACCCTAACCCTAAACCCTAACCTAACCTGATCCCTAACCCTAACACTGTCGCTAAACCTAACTCTGACCCTTACCGTCTCTCTATCTTTAACTCTAACCCTCACCCTGTAACTAACCCTGTCCCTAAACCTAACATTAACCATCAGCCAAAACCTAAACTTAACTATAACCCTAACACTAAACCTAACCATGTCTCAAACCCGAAACGTGTACCTAACCCTAACCCTAACCTTAACCCTAACACTAAACCCGAAACCCTAACACTAACCCTAACCCTAAACCTAAACCCTAAACCCAAACCCTAAGCCTAACGCTAACCCTAACCATAAACACTAAACCCTAAACCTAACCCTAACCCTAACCCTAAACCCTAATCCCTAACACTAACCCTAACCCTAAAGCCTAAACCCTAACTCTAACACTAACCCTAACACTAAACCCTAAACCCTAACCTTAACCCTAACCCTAAACCTAAACTGTAACCCTAACCCTAACCCTATCCCTAAAACCTAACCCTAACCCTCACCCTAACCCTAACTCTAACCCTAACCCTAACCCTAACCCTATCCCTAAACCCTAACCCTAAAATGTAAACACTAACCCTCCCCTATTCCTAACCCTAACCCTCACCCTAACCCTAAACCCTAACCTAACCTGATCCCTAACCCTAACACTGTCGCTAAACCTAACTCTGACCCTTACCGTCTCTCCAACCTTAACTCTAACACTCACCTTGTCACTAACCCTGTCCCTAAACCTAAACTTAAGCATCAGACAAAACCTAAACTTAATATTACCCTAACAGTAAACCTAACCATGTCCCAAACCCTAATCCTGTCCCTAACCCTAACCCTAACCCTAACCCTAACCCTAACCCTAAACCCTAAACCCTAACCTTAACACTAACCCTAAACCTAAACCGTAACCCTAACCCTAACCCTATCCCTAAAACCTAACCCTAAATCTAACCCTAACCCTAACCCTAACCTAACCCTAACCCTAATCCTAACACTGTCGCTAAACCTAACTCTGACCCTTACCGTCTCTCTGTCTTTAACTCTAACCCTCACCCTGTCACTAACCCTGTCCCTAAACCTAACCTTAACCATCAGCCAAAACCTAAACTTAACTATAACCCTAACACTAAACCTAACCTTGTCTCAAACCCGAAACGTGTACCTAACCCTAACCCTAACCTTAACCCTAACACTAAACCCGAAACCCTAACACTAACCCTAACCCTAAACTTAAACCCTAAACCCAAACCCTAACCCTAACGCTAACCTTAAACATAAACACTAAACCCTAAACCTAACCCTAACCCTAACCCTAACCCTAAACCCTAAACCCTAACAATAACCCTAACCCTAAAGCCTAAACCTAACTCTAACCCTAACCCTAACCCTAAACCCTAAACCCTAACCTTAACCCTAACCCTAAACCTAAACCGTAACCCTAAACCTAACCCTATCCCTAAAACCTAACCCTAACCCTAACCCTAACCCTAACCCTAACCCTAACTCTAACCCTAACCCTAACCCTAACCCTATCCCTAAACCCTAACCCTAAAATGTAAACACATACCCTCCCCTATTCCTAACCCTAACCCTAACCCTAACCCTCACCCTGTCACTAACCCTGTCCCTAAACCTAAACTGAAGCATCAGACAAAACCTAAACTTAATATTACCCTAACAGTAAACCTAACCATGTCCCAAACCCTAATCCTGTCCCTAACCCTAACACTAAACCTAACCCTAAACCTAAACCCTAAACCCAAAACCTAACCCTAACCCTAACCCTAACCATAACCCTAACCCTAAATCCTAAACCCTAACACTAACCCTATCCCTAAAACCTAACCCTAACCCTAACCCTAACCCTAACCTTAACCCTAACACTAAACCCGAAACCCTAACACTAACCCTAACCCTAAACCTAAACCCTAAACCCAAACCCTAATCCTGTCCCTAACCCTAACCCTAACCCTAACCCTAACCCTAACACTAACCCTAACCCTAAACCTAAACCCTAAACCCAAAACCTAACCCTAACGCTAACCCTAACCATAAACACTAAACCCTAACGCTAACCCTAACCCTAACCCTAACCCTAAACCCTAAACCCTAACACTAACCCTAACCCTAAAGCCTAAACCCTAATTCTAACCCTAACCCTAAACCTAAATCCTAAACCCTAACCTTAACCCTAACCCTAAACCTAAATCGTAACCCTAACCCTAACCCTATCCCTAAAACCTAACCCTAAAACTAACCCTAACTCTAACCCTAACCCTAACACTAACCCTATCCCTAAACCCTAACCCTTAAATGTAAACACTAACCCTCCCCTATTCCTAACCCTAACCCTAACCCTAACCCTAAACCCTAACCTAACCTGATCCCTAACCCTAACACTGTCGCTAAACCTAACTCTGACCCTTACCGTCTCTCTATCTTTAACTCTAACCCTCACCCTGTAACTAACCCTGTCCCTAAACCTAACATTAACCATCAGCCAAAACCTAAACTTAACTATAACCCTAACACTAAACCTAACCATGTCTCAAACCCGAAACGTGTACCTAACCCTAACCCTAACCTTAACCCTAACACTAAACCCGAAACCCTAACACTAACCCTAACCCTAAACCTAAACCCTAAACCCAAACCCTAAGCCTAACGCTAACCCTAACCATAAACACTAAACCCTAAACCTAACCCTAACCCTAACCCTAAACCCTAATCCCTAACACTAACCCTAACCCTAAAGCCTAAACCCTAACTCTAACACTAACCCTAACACTAAACCCTAAACCCTAACCTTAACCCTAACCCTAAACCTAAACTGTAACCCTAACCCTAACCCTATCCCTAAAACCTAACCCTAACCCTCACCCTAACCCTAACTCTAACCCTAACCCTAACCCTAACCCTATCCCTAAACCCTAACCCTAAAATGTAAACACTAACCCTCCCCTATTCCTAACCCTAACCCTCACCCTAACCCTAAACCCTAACCTAACCTGATCCCTAACCCTAACACTGTCGCTAAACCTAACTCTGACCCTTACCGTCTCTCCAACCTTAACTCTAACACTCACCTTGTCACTAACCCTGTCCCTAAACCTAAACTTAAGCATCAGACAAAACCTAAACTTAATATTACCCTAACAGTAAACCTAACCATGTCCCAAACCCTAATCCTGTCCCTAACCCTAACCCTAACCCTAACCCTAACCCTAACCCTAAACCCTAAACCCTAACCTTAACACTAACCCTAAACCTAAACCGTAACCCTAACCCTAACCCTATCCCTAAAACCTAACCCTAAATCTAACCCTAACCCTAACCCTAACCTAACCCTAACCCTAATCCTAACACTGTCGCTAAACCTAACTCTGACCCTTACCGTCTCTCTGTCTTTAACTCTAACCCTCACCCTGTCACTAACCCTGTCCCTAAACCTAACCTTAACCATCAGCCAAAACCTAAACTTAACTATAACCCTAACACTAAACCTAACCTTGTCTCAAACCCGAAACGTGTACCTAACCCTAACCCTAACCTTAACCCTAACACTAAACCCGAAACCCTAACACTAACCCTAACCCTAAACTTAAACCCTAAACCCAAACCCTAACCCTAACGCTAACCTTAAACATAAACACTAAACCCTAAACCTAACCCTAACCCTAACCCTAACCCTAAACCCTAAACCCTAACAATAACCCTAACCCTAAAGCCTAAACCTAACTCTAACCCTAACCCTAACCCTAAACCCTAAACCCTAACCTTAACCCTAACCCTAAACCTAAACCGTAACCCTAAACCTAACCCTATCCCTAAAACCTAACCCTAACCCTAACCCTAACCCTAACCCTAACCCTAACTCTAACCCTAACCCTAACCCTAACCCTATCCCTAAACCCTAACCCTAAAATGTAAACACATACCCTCCCCTATTCCTAACCCTAACCCTAACCCTAACCCTCACCCTGTCACTAACCCTGTCCCTAAACCTAAACTGAAGCATCAGACAAAACCTAAACTTAATATTACCCTAACAGTAAACCTAACCATGTCCCAAACCCTAATCCTGTCCCTAACCCTAACACTAAACCTAACCCTAAACCTAAACCCTAAACCCAAAACCTAACCCTAACCCTAACCCTAACCATAACCCTAACCCTAAATCCTAAACCCTAACACTAACCCTATCCCTAAAACCTAACCCTAACCCTAACCCTAACCCTAACCTTAACCCTAACACTAAACCCGAAACCCTAACACTAACCCTAACCCTAAACCTAAACCCTAAACCCAAACCCTAATCCTGTCCCTAACCCTAACCCTAACCCTAACCCTAACCCTAACACTAACCCTAACCCTAAACCTAAACCCTAAACCCAAAACCTAACCCTAACGCTAACCCTAACCATAAACACTAAACCCTAACGCTAACCCTAACCCTAACCCTAACCCTAAACCCTAAACCCTAACACTAACCCTAACCCTAAAGCCTAAACCCTAATTCTAACCCTAACCCTAAACCTAAATCCTAAACCCTAACCTTAACCCTAACCCTAAACCTAAATCGTAACCCTAACCCTAACCCTATCCCTAAAACCTAACCCTAAAACTAACCCTAACTCTAACCCTAACCCTAACACTAACCCTATCCCTAAACCCTAACCCTTAAATGTAAACACTAACCCTCCCCTATTCCTAACCCTAACCCTAACCCTAACCCTAAACCCTAACCTAACCTGATCCCTAACCCTAACACTGTCGCTAAACCTAACTCTGACCCTTACCGTCTCTCTATCTTTAACTCTAACCCTCACCCTGTAACTAACCCTGTCCCTAAACCTAACATTAACCATCAGCCAAAACCTAAACTTAACTATAACCCTAACACTAAACCTAACCATGTCTCAAACCCGAAACGTGTACCTAACCCTAACCCTAACCTTAACCCTAACACTAAACCCGAAACCCTAACACTAACCCTAACCCTAAACCTAAACCCTAAACCCAAACCCTAAGCCTAACGCAAACCCTAACCATAAACACTAAACCCTAAACCTAACCCTAACCCTAACCCTAAACCCTAATCCCTAACACTAACCCTAACCCTAAAGCCTAAACCCTAACTCTAACACTAACCCTAACACTAAACCCTAAACCCTAACCTTAACCCTAACCCTAAACCTAAACTGTAACCCTAACCCTAACCCTATCCCTAAAACCTAACCCTAACCCTCACCCTAACCCTAACTCTAACCCTAACCCTAACCCTAACCCTATCCCTAAACCCTAACCCTAAAATGTAAACACTAACCCTCCCCTATTCCTAACCCTAACCCTCACCCTAACCCTAAACCCTAACCTAACCTGATCCCTAACCCTAACACTGTCGCTAAACCTAACTCTGACCCTTACCGTCTCTCCAACCTTAACTCTAACACTCACCTTGTCACTAACCCTGTCCCTAAACCTAAACTTAAGCATCAGACAAAACCTAAACTTAATATTATCCTAACAGTAAACCTAACCATGTCCCAAACCCTAATCCTGTCCCTAACCCTAACCCTAACCCTAACCCTAACCCTAACCCTAAACCCTAAACCCTAACCTTAACACTAACCCTAAACCTAAACCGTAACCCTAACCCTAACCCTATCCCTAAAACCTAACCCTAAATCTAACCCTAACCCTAACCCTAACCTAACCCTAACCCTAATCCTAACACTGTCGCTAAACCTAACTCTGACCCTTACCGTCTCTCTGTCTTTAACTCTAACCCTCACCCTGTCACTAACCCTGTCCCTAAACCTAACCTTAACCATCAGCCAAAACCTAAACTTAACTATAACCC
Organism: Hipposideros larvatus; assembly: GCA_031876335.1. Classification (NCBI taxonomy): domain Eukaryota; kingdom Metazoa; phylum Chordata; class Mammalia; order Chiroptera; family Hipposideridae; genus Hipposideros; species Hipposideros larvatus. The sequence continues at coordinate 65,408,906 of CM063094.1, forward strand.
TAACACTAAACCTAACCTTGTCTCAAACCCGAAACGTGTACCTAACCCTAACCCTAA
>CM063094.1:65413962-65418962 GCA_031876335.1 Hipposideros larvatus
CTCAAACCCGAATCGTGTACCTAACCCTAACGATAACCTTATCCCTAACACTAAACCCGAAACCCTAACACTAACCCTAACCCTAAACCTAAACCCTAAACACAAACCCTAACCCTAACGCTAACCCTAACCTTAAACACTAAACCCTAACCCTAACCCTAAACCTAACCCTAAACCCTAACTCTAACCCTAACCCTAACCTACCCTAACCCTAATCCTAACACTGTCGCTAAACCTAACTCTGACCCTTACCGTCTCTCTATCTTTAACTCTAACCCTCACCCTGTAACTAACCCTGTCCCTAAACCTAACATTAACCATCAGCCAAAACCTAAACTTAACTATAACCCTAACACTAAACCTAACCATGTCTCAAACCCGAAACGTGTACCTAACCCTAACCCTAACCTTAACCCTAACACTAAACCCGAAACCCTAACACTAACCCTAACCCTAAACCTAAACCCTAAACCCAAACCCTAAGCCTAACGCTAACCCTAACCATAAACACTAAACCCTAAACCTAACCCTAACCCTAACCCTAAACCCTAATCCCTAACACTAACCCTAACCCTAAAGCCTAAACCCTAACTCTAACACTAACCCTAACCCTAAACCCTAAACCCTAACCTTAACCCTAACCCTAAACCTAAACTGTAACCCTAACCCTAACCCTATCCCTAAAACCTAACCCTAACCCTCACCCTAACCCTAACTCTAACCCTAACCCTAACCCTAACCCTATCCCTAAACCCTAACCCTAAAATGTAAACACTAACCCTCCCCTATTCCTAACCCTAACCCTCACCCTAACCCTAAACCCTAACCTAACCTGATCCCTAACCCTAACACTGTCGCTAAACCTAACTCTGACCCTTACCGTATCTCCAACCTTAACTCTAACCCTCACCTTGTCACTAACCCTGTCCCTAAACCTAAACTTAAGCATCAGACAAAACCTAAACTTAATATTACCCTAACAGTAAACCTAACCATGTCCCAAACCCTAATCCTGTCCCTAACCCTAACCCTAACCCTAACCCTAACCCTAACCCTAACCCTAAACCCTAAACCCTAACCTTAACACTAACCCTAAACCTAAACCGTAACCCTAACCCTAACCCTATACCTAAAACCTAACCCTAAATCTAACCCTAACCCTAACCCTAACCTAACCCTAACCCTAATCCTAACACTGTCGCTAAACCTAACTCTGACCCTTACCGTCTCTCTGTCTTTAACTCTAACCCTCACCCTGTCACTAACCCTGTCCCTAAACCTAACCTTAACCATCAGCCAAAACCTAAACTTAACTATAACCCTAACACTAAACCTAACCTTGTCTCAAACCCGAAACGTGTACCTAACCCTAACCCTAACCTTAACCCTAACACTAAACCCGAAACCCTAACACTAACCCTAACCCTAAACTTAAACCCTAAACCCAAACCCTAACCCTAACGCTAACCTTAAACATAAACACTAAACCCTAAACCTAACCCTAACCCTAACCCTAACCCTAAACCCTAAACCCTAACAATAACCCTAACCCTAAAGCCTAAACCTAACTCTAACCCTAACCCTAACCCTAAACCCTAAACCCTAACCTTAACCCTAACCCTAAACCTAAACCGTAACCCTAAACCTAACCCTATCCCTAAAACCTAACCCTAACCCTAACCCTAACCCTAACCCTAACCCTAACTCTAACCCTAACCCTAACCCTAACCCTATCCCTAAACCCTAACCCTAAAATGTAAACACATACCCTCCCCTATTCCTAACCCTAACCCTAAACCTAACCCTCACCCTGTCACTAACCCTGTCCCTAAACCTAAACTGAAGCATCAGACAAAACCTAAACTTAATATTACCCTAACAGTAAACCTAACCATGTCCCAAACCCTAATCCTGTCCCTAACCCTAACACTAACCCTAACCCTAAACCTAAACCCTAAACCCAAAACCTAACCCTAACCCTAACCCTAACCATAACACTAACCCTAAATCCTAAACCCTAACACTAACCCTATCCCTAAAACCTAACCCTAACCCTAACCCTAACCCTAACCTTAACCCTAACACTAAACCCGAAACCCTAACACTAACCCTAACCCTAAACCTAAACCCTAAACCCAAACCCTAACCCTAACCCTAACCCTAACCCTAAACCCGAAACCCTAACCCTAACCCTAACCCTAACCCTAACCCTAACCCTAACCCTAACCCTAAAGCCTAAACCCTAACTCTAACCCTAACCCTAACCCTAACCCTAAACCCTAAACCCTAACCTTAACCCTAACCCTAAACCTAAACCGTAACCCTAACTCTAACCCTAACCCTAACCCTAACCCTAACCCTAACTCTAACCCTAACCCTAACCCTAACCCTATCCCTAAACCCTAACCCTAAAATGTAAACACTAACCCTCCCCTATTCCTAACCCTAACCCTAACCCTAACCCTAAACCCTAACTTAACCTGATCCCTAACCCTAACACTGTCGCTAAACCTAACTCTGACCCTTACCGTCTCTCCAACCTTAACTCTAACCCTCACCCTGTCACTAACCCTGTCCCTAAACATAAACTTAAGCATCAGACAAAACCTAAACTTAATGTAACCCTAACAGTAAACCTAACCATGTCCCAAACCCTAATCCTGCCCCTAACCCTAACCATAACCATAACCATAACCCTAACCCTAAATCCTAAACCCTAACCCTAACCCTAACCCTAAACCCTAACCCTAACCCTAACCCTAACCCTAACCCTAACGCTAACCCTAACCCTAACCATGTCCCAAACCCTAATCCTGTCCCTAACCCTAACCCTAACCCTAACCCTAAAACTAACCCTAACCCTAAACCTAAACACTAAACCCAAACCCTAACCCTAACGCTAACCCTAACCATAAACACTAAACCCTAACCCTAACTCTAACCTTAACCCTAACCCTAAACCCTAAACCCTAACCTTAACCCTAACCCTAACCTAACCCTAACCCTAACCCTAACACTGTCGCTAAACCTAACTCTGACCCTTACCGTCTCTCTATCTTTAACTCGAACCCTCACACTGTAACTAACCCTGTCCCTAAACCTAACCTTAACCATCAGCCAAAACCTAAATTTAACTATAACCCTAACACTAAACCTAACCATGTCTCAAACCCGAAACGTGTACCTAACCCTAACCCTAACCTTAACCCTAACACTAAACCGAAACCCTAACCCTAAACCTAACCCTAAACCTAATCCCTAAACGCAAACCCTAACCCTAACGCTAACCCTAACCATAAACACTAAACCCTAAACCTAACCCTAACCCTAACCCTAACCCTAAACCCTAAACCCTAACACTAACCCTAACCCTCAAGCCTAAACCCTAACTCTAACCCTAACCCTAACCATAAACCCTAAACCCTAAGCTTAACCCTAACCCTAAACCTAAACCGTAACCCTAACCCTAACCCTATCCCTAAAACCTAACCCTAACCCTAACCCTAACCCTAACCCTAAATCTAACCCTAACCCTAACTCTAACCCTATCCCTAAACCCTAACCTAACCTGATCCGTAACCCTAACACTGTCGCTAAACCTAACTCTGACCCTTACCGTCTCTCCAACCTTAATTCTAACCCTCACCCTGTCACTAACCCTGTCCCTAAACCTAAACTTAAGCATCAGACAAAACCTAAACTTAATATTACACTAAAAGTAAACCTAACCATGTCCCAAACCATAATCCTGTCCTTAACCCTAACCCTAACCCTAACCCTAACCCTAACACTAACCCTAACCCTAAACCTAAACACTAAACCCAAAACCTAACCCTAACGCTAGCCCTAACCATAAACACTAAACCCTAACCCTAACCCTAACCCTAACCCTAACCCTAACCCTATCCCTAAAACCTAACCCTAACCCTAACCCTAACTCTAACCCTAACCCTAACCCTATCCCTAAACCCTAACCCTAAAATGTAAACACTAACCCTCCCCTATTCCTAACCCTAACCCTAACCCTAACCCTAAACCCTAACCTAACCTGATCCCTAACCCTAACACTGTCGCTAAACCTAACTCTGACCCTTACCGTCTCTCCAAACTTGACTCTAACCCTCACCCTGTCACTTACCCTGTCCCTAAACCTAAACTTAAGCATCAGACCAAACCTAAACTTAATATAACCCTAACAGTAAACCTATCCATGTCCCAAACCCTAATCCTGTCCCTAACCCTAAAACTAATGCTAACCCTAACCCTAACCCTAACCCTAAACCCTAAACCCTAACATTAACCCTAACCCTAAACCTAAACCGTAACCCTAACCCTAACCCTATCCCTAAAACCTAACCCTAACCCTAACCCTAACCCTAACCCTAACCCTAACCTAACCCTAACCCTAACCAAACACTGTCGCTAACATAACTCTGTCACTTACCGTCTCTATACCTTTAACTCTAACCCTCACCCTGTAACTAACCCTGTCCCTAAACCTAACTTTAACCATCAGCCAAAACCTAAACTTAACTATAACCCTAACACTAAACCTAACCATGTCTCAAACCCGAATCGTGTACCTAACCCTAACCATAACCTTAACCCTAACACTAAACCCGAAACCGTAACACTAACCCTAACCCTAAACCTAAACCCTAAACCCAAACCCTAACCCTAACGCTAACCCTAACCTTAAACACTAAACCCTAACCCTAACCCTAACCCTAACCCTAAACCTAAACCCTAAACCCAAACCCTAAGCCTAACGCTAACCCTAACCATAAACACTAAACCCTAAACCTAACCCTAACCCTAACCCTAAACCCTAATCCCTAACACTAACCCTAACCCTAAAGCCTAAACCCTAACTCTAACACTAACCCTAACCCTAAACCCTAAACCCTAACCTTAACCCTAACCCTAAACCTAAACTGTAACCCTAACCCTAACCCTATCCCTAAAACCTAACCCTAACCCTCACCCTAACCCTAACTCTA
>CM063094.1:65433962-65446462 GCA_031876335.1 Hipposideros larvatus
ATCGTGTACCTAACCCTAACCATAACCTTAACCCTAACACTAAACCCGAAACCCTAACACTAACCCTAACCCTAAACCTAAACCCTAACACTAACCCTAACCCTAAACCTAAACCCTAAACCCTAAACCCTAACCCTAACGCTAACCCTAACCTTAAACACTAAACCCTAACCCTAACCCTAACCCTAAACCTAAACCCTAAACCTTAACACTAACCCTAACCCTAAAGCCTAAACCCTAACTCTAACCCTAATCGTAACCCTAAACCCTAACCCTGAAATGTAAACACTAACCCTCCCCTATTCCTAACCCTAACCCTAACCCTAACCCTAAACCCTAACCTAACCTGATCCCTAACCCTAACACTGTCGCTAAACCTAACTCTGACGCTTACCGTCTCTCCAACCTTAACTCTAACCCTCACCCTGTCACTAACCCTGTCCCTAAACCTAAACTTAAGCATCAGACAAAACCTAAACTTAATATAACCCTAACAGTAAACCTAACCATGTCCCAAACCCTAATCCTGTCCCTAACCCTAAAACTAATGCTAACCTTAACCCTAACCCTAACCCTAAACCCTAAACCCTAACCTTAACCCTAACCCTAAACCTAAACCGTAACCCTAACCCTAACCCGATCCCTAAAACCTAACCCTAATCCTAACCCTAACCCTAACACTAACCCTAACCCTAAACCCTAAACCCTAACAATAACCCTAACCCTAAAGCCTAAACCCTAACTCTAACCCTAACCATAACCCTAAACCCTAAACCCTAACCTTAACCCTAACCCTAAACCTAAACCGTAACTCTAAACCTAACCCTATCCCTAAAACCTAACCCTAACCCTAACCCTAACACTAACCCTAACCCTAAACCTAAACCCTAAACCCAAAACCTAACCCTAACGCTAACCCTAACCATAAACACTAAACCCTAACCCTAACCCTAACCCTAACCCTAACCCTAAACCCTAAACCTTAACCTTAACCCTAACACTAAACCTAAACCGTAACACTAACCCTAACCCTATCCCTAAAACCTAACCCTAACCCTAACCCTAACCCTAACCTAGCCCTAAACCTAACCATAACACTGTCGCTAAACATAACTCTGACACTTACCGTCTCTCTATCTTTAACTCTAAACCTCACCCTGTAACTAACCCTGTCCCTAAACCTAACCTTAACCATCAGCCAAAACCTAAACTTAACTATAACCCTAACACTAAACCTAACCATGTCTCAAACCCGAATCGTGTACCTAACCCTAACCATAACCTTAACCCTAACACTAAACCCGAAACCCTAACACTAACCCTAACCCTAAACCTAAACCCTAAACCCAAACCCTAAGCCTAACGCTAACCCTAACCTTAAACACTAAACCCTAACCCTAACCCTAACCCTAACCCTAAACCCTAAACCCTAACACTAACCCTAACCCTAAAGCCTAAACCCTAACTCTAACCCTTACCGTAACCCTAAACCCTAACCCTGAAATGTAAACACTAACCCTCCCTATTCCTAACCCTAACCCTAACCCTAACCCTAAACCCTAACCTAACCTGATCCCTAACCCTAACACTGTCGCTAAACCTAACTCTGACGCTTACCGTCGCTCCAACCTTAACTCTAACCCTCACCCTGTCACTAACCCTGTCCCTAAACCTAAACTTAAGCATCAGACAAAACCTAAACTTAATATAACCCTACCAGTAAACCTAACCATGTCCCAAACCCTAATCCTGTCCCTAACCCTAAAACTAATGCTAACCCTAACCCTAACCCTAACCCTAAACCCTAAACCCTAACCTTAACCCTAACACTAAACCTAAACCGTAACCCTAACCCTAACCCTATCCCTAAAACCTAACCCTAACCCTAACCCTAACCCTAACCTAGCCCTAAACCTAACCCTAACACTGTCGCTAAACATAACTCTGACATTTACCGTCTCTCTATCTTTAACTCTAAACCTCACCCTGTAACTAACCCTGTCCCTAAACCTAACCTTAACCATCAGCCAAAACCTAAACTTAACTATAACCCTAACACTAAACCTAACCATGTCTCAAACCCGAATCGTGTACCTAACCCTAACCATAACCTTAACCCTAACACTAAACCCGAAACCCTAACACTAACCCTAACCCTAAACCTAAACCCTAACACTAACCCTAACCCTAAACCTAAACCCTAAACCCTAAACCCTAACCCTAACGCTAACCCTAACCTTAAACACTAAACCCTAACCCTAACCCTAACCCTAAACCTAAACCCTAAACCTTAACACTAACCCTAACCCTAAAGCCTAAACCCTAACTCTAACCCTAATCGTAACCCTAAACCCTAACCCTGAAATGTAAACACTAACCCTCCCCTATTCCTAACCCTAACCCTAACCCTAACCCTAAACCCTAACCTAACCTGATCCCTAACCCTAACACTGTCGCTAAACCTAACTCTGACGCTTACCGTCTCTCCAACCTTAACTCTAACCCTCACCCTGTCACTAACCCTGTCCCTAAACCTAAACTTAAGCATCAGACAAAACCTAAACTTAATATAACCCTAACAGTAAACCTAACCATGTCCCAAACCCTAATCCTGTCCCTAACCCTAAAACTAATGCTAACCTTAACCCTAACCCTAACCCTAAACCCTAAACCCTAACCTTAACCCTAACCCTAAACCTAAACCGTAACCCTAACCCTAACCCGATCCCTAAAACCTAACCCTAATCCTAACCCTAACCCTAACACTAACCCTAACCCTAAACCCTAAACCCTAACAATAACCCTAACCCTAAAGCCTAAACCCTAACTCTAACCCTAACCATAACCCTAAACCCTAAACCCTAACCTTAACCCTAACCCTAAACCTAAACCGTAACTCTAAACCTAACCCTATCCCTAAAACCTAACCCTAACCCTAACCCTAACACTAACCCTAACCCTAAACCTAAACCCTAAACCCAAAACCTAACCCTAACGCTAACCCTAACCATAAACACTAAACCCTAACCCTAACCCTAACCCTAACCCTAACCCTAAACCCTAAACCTTAACCTTAACCCTAACACTAAACCTAAACCGTAACCCTAACCCTAACCCTATCCCTAAAACCTAACCCTAACCCTAACCCTAACCCTAACCTAGCCCTAAACCTAACCATAACACTGTCGCTAAACATAACTCTGACACTTACCGTCTCTCTATCTTTAACTCTAAACCTCACCCTGTAACTAACCCTGTCCCTAAACCTAACCTTAACCATCAGCCAAAACCTAAACTTAACTATAACCCTAACACTAAACCTAACCATGTCTCAAACCCGAATCGTGTACCTAACCCTAACCATAACCTTAACCCTAACACTAAACCCGAAACCCTAACACTAACCCTAACCCTAAACCTAAACCCTAAACCCAAACCCTAAGCCTAACGCTAACCCTAACCTTAAACACTAAACCCTAACCCTAACCCTAACCCTAACCCTAAACCCTAAACCCTAACACTAACCCTAACCCTAAAGCCTAAACCCTAACTCTAACCCTTACCGTAACCCTAAACCCTAACCCTGAAATGTAAACACTAACCCTCCCTATTCCTAACCCTAACCCTAACCCTAACCCTAAACCCTAACCTAACCTGATCCCTAACCCTAACACTGTCGCTAAACCTAACTCTGACGCTTACCGTCGCTCCAACCTTAACTCTAACCCTCACCCTGTCACTAACCCTGTCCCTAAACCTAAACTTAAGCATCAGACAAAACCTAAACTTAATATAACCCTAACAGTAAACCTAACCATGTCCCAAACCCTAATCCTGTCCCTAACCCTAAAACTAATGCTAACCCTAACCCTAACCCTAACCCTAAACCCTAAACCCTAACACTAACCCTAACCCTAAAGCCTAAACCCTAACTCTAACCCTAACCCTAAACCTAAACCCTAAACCCTAACCTTAACCCTAACCCTAAACCTAAACCGTAACCCTAACCCTAACCCTATCCCTAAAACCTAACCCTAAAACTAACCCTAACTCTAACCCTAACCCTAAACCTAACCCTATCCCTAAACCCTAACCCTAAAATGTAAACACTAACCCTCCCCTATTCCTAACCCTAACGCTAACCCTAACCCTAAACCCTAACCTAACCTGAACCCTAACCCTAACACTGTCGCTAAACCTAACTCTGACCCTTACCGTCTCTCCAAACTTAACTCTAACCCTCACCCTGTCACTAACCCTGTCCCTAAACCCAACTTAAGCATCAGACAAAACCTAAACTTAATATAACCCTAACAGTAAACCTAACCATGTCCCAAACCCTAATCCTGTCCCTAACCCTAAAACTAATGCTAACCCTAACCCTAACCCTAACCCTAAACCCTAAACCCTAACCTTAACCCTAACCCTAAACCTAAACCGTAAACCTAACCCTAACCCTATCCCTAAAACCTAACCCTAACCCTAACCCTAACCCTAACCTAACCCTAACCCTAAAATGTAAACACTAACCCTCCCCTATTCCTAACCCTAACCCTAACCCTAACCCTAAACCCTAACCTAACCTGATCCCTAACCCTAACACTGTCGCTAAACCTAACTCTGATCCTTACCGTCTCTCCAACCTTAACTCTAACCCTCACCCTGTCACTAACCCTGTCCCTAAACCTAAACTTAATCATCAGACAAAACCTAAACTTAATATAACCCTAACAGTAAACCTAACCATGTCCCAAACCCTAATCCTGCCACTAACCCTTACCCTAACCATAACCATAACCCTAACGCTAAATCCTAAACCCTAACCCTAACCCTAACCCTAAACCCTAACTCTAACCCTAACCCTAACCTAACCCTAACCCTAACCCTAACACTGTCGCTAAACCTAACTCTGACCCTTACCGTCTCTCTATCTTTAACTCTAACCCTCACCCTGTAACTAACCCTGTCCCTAAACCTAACCTTAACCATCAGCCAAAACCTAAACTTAACTATAACCCTAACACTAAACCTAACCATGTCTCAAACCCGAAACGTGTACCTAACCCTAACCATAACCTTAACCCTAACACTAAACCTGAAACCCTAACACTAACCCTAAGCCTAAACCTAAACCCTAAACCCAAACCCTAACCCTAACGCTAACCCTAACCATAAACACTAAACCCTAAACGTAACCCTAACCCTAACCCTAACCCTAATCCTAACACTAACCCTAACCCTAACCCTAACCCTAACCCTAACCCTAACCCTAAACCCAAACCCTAACCCTAACGCTAACCCTAACCTTAAACACTAAACCTAACCCTAACCCTAACCCTAACCCTAACCATAAACCCTAAACCCTAACACTAACCCTAACCCTAAAGCCTAAACTCTAACTCTAACCCTAACCCTAACCCTAAACCCTAAACCCTAACCCTAACCCTATCTCTAAAACCTAACCCTAACCCTAACCCTAACCCTAACCCTAACCCTATCCCTAAACCCTAACCCTAAAATGTAAACACTAACCCTCCCCTATTCCTAACCCTAACCCTAACCCTAAACCCTAACCTAACCCGATCCCTAACCCTAACACTGTCGCTAAACCTAACTCTGACGCTTACCGTCTCTCCAACCTTAACTCTAACCCTCACCCTGTCACTAACCCTGTCCCTAAACCTAAACTTAAGCATCAGACAAAACCTAAACATAATATAACCCTAACAGTAAACCTAACCATGTCCCAAACCCTAATCCTGTCCCTAACCCTAAACCTAATGCTAACCCTAACCTTAACCCTAACCCTAAACCCTAAACCCTAACCTTAACCCGAACCCTAAACCTAAACCATAACCCTAACACTAACCCTATCCCTAAAACCTAACCCTAACCCTAACCCTAACCCTAACCTTAACCCTAACACTAAACCCGAAACCCTAACACTAAACCTAACCCTAAACCTAAACCCTAAACCCAAACCCTAACCCTAACGCTAACCGTAACCATAAACACTAAACCCTAACCCTAACCCTAACCCTAACCCTAACCCTAAACCCTAAACCCTAACACTAACCCTAACCCTAAAGCCTAAACCCTAACTCTAACCCTAACCCTAACCCTAAACCCTAAACCCTAACCTTAACCCTAACCCTAAACCTAAACCGTAACCCTAACCCTAACCCTAACCCTAACCCTAACCCTAACTCTAACCCTAACCCTAACCCTAACCCTATCCCTAAACCCTAACCCTAAAATGTATACACTAACCCTCCCCTATTCCTAACCCTAACCCTAACCCTAACCCTAAACCCTAACCTAACCTGATCCCTAACGCTAACACTGTCGCTAAACCTAACTCTGACCCTTACCGTCTCTCCAACCTTAACTCTAACCCTCACCCTGTCACTAACCCTGTCCCTAAACCTAAACTTAAGCATCAGACAAAACCTAAACTTAATGTAACCCTAACAGTAAACCTAACCATGTCCCAAATCCTAATCCTGCCCCTAACCCTAACCATAACCATAACCATAACCCTAACCCTAAATCCTAAACACTAACGCTAACCCTAACCCTAAACCAGAACTCTAACCCTAACACTAACCCTAACCCTAACCATAACCCTAACCCTAACCCTAACCCTAACCCTAACCATGTCCCAAACCCTAATCCTGTCCCTAACCCTAACCCTAACCCTAACCCTATCCCTAACACTAACCCTAACCCTAAACCTAAACACTAAACCCAAACCCTAACCAAACACTAAACCCTAAACCTAACCCTAATCCTAACCCTAACACTAAACCCTAAACCCTAACACTAACCCTAACCCTAAAGCCTAAACCCAACTCTAACCCTAACCCTAACCCTAAACCCTAAACCCTAACCTTAACCCTAACCCTAACCTAACCCTAACCCTAACCCTAACACTGTCGCTAAACCTAACTCTGACCCTTACCGTCTCTCTATCTTTAACTCTAACCCTCACACTGTAACTAACCCTGTCCCTAAACCTAACCTTAACCATCAGCCAAAACCTAAACTTAACTATAACCCTAACACTAAACCTAACCATGTATCAAACCCTCAACGTGTACCTAACCCTAACCCTAACCTTAACCCTAACACTAAACCGAAACCCTAACCCTAACCCTAACCCTAAACCTAATCCCTAAACCCTAACCCTAACCCTAACCCTAACCCTAACCCTAACCTTAAACACTAAACCCTAACCCTAACCCTAACCCTAACCCTAACCCTAAACCCTAAACCCTAACACTAACCCTAACCCTAAAGCCTAAACCCTAACTCTAACCCTAACCCTAACACTAAACCCTAAACCCTAACCTTAACCCTACCCTAAACCTAAACCGTAAACCTAACCCTAACCCTAACCCTAACCCTAACCCTAACCCTAACTCTAACCCTAACCCTAACCCTAACCCTATCCCTGAACCCTAACCCTAAAATGTAAACACTAACCCTCCCCTATTCCTAACCCTAACCCTATCCCTAACCATAAACCCTAACCTAACCTGATCCCTAACCCTAACACTGTCGCTAAACCTAACTCTGACCCTTACCGTCTCTCCAACCTTAACTCTAACCCTCACCCTGTCACTAACCCTGTCCCTAAACATAAACTTAAGCATCAGACAAAACCTAAACTTAATATAACCCTAACAGTAAACCTAACCATGTCCCAAACCCTAATGCTGCCCCTAACCCTAATCCTAACCATAACCATAACCCTAGCCTAAATCCTAAACCCTAACCCTAACCCTAACCCTAAACCCTAACTCTAACCCTAACCCTAACCTACCCTAACCCTAATCCTAACACTGTCGCTAAACCTATCTCTGACCCTTACCGTCTCTCTATCTTTAACTCTAACCCTCACCCTGTAACTAACCCTGTCCCTAAACCTAGTATTAACCATCACCCAAAACCTAAACATAACTATAACCCTAACACTAAACCTAACCATGTCTCAAACCCGAAACGTGTTCCTAACCCTAACCCTAACCTTAACCCTAACACTAAACCCGAAACCCTATCACTAACCCTAACCCTAAACCTAAACCCTAAACCCAAACCCTAACCCTAACGCTAACCCTAACCATAAACACTAAACCCTAAACCTAACCCTAACCCTAACACTAACCCTAAACCCTAAACCCTAACACTAACCCTAACCCTAAACCGTAAACCCTAACCTTAACCCTAACCATAAACCTAAACCGTAACCCTAACCCTAAACCTATCCCTAAAACCTAACCCTAACCCTAACCCTAACCCTAACTCTAACACTAACCCTAACCCTAAGCCTATCCCTAAACCCTAACCCTAAAATGTAAACACTAACCCTCCCCTATTCCTAACCCTATCCCTAACCCTAACCCTAAACCCTAACCTAACCTGATCCCTAACCCTAACACTGTCGCTAAACCTAACTCTGACCCTTACCGTCTCTCCAACCTTAACTCTAACCCTCACCTGCCACTAACCCTGTCCCTAAACCTAAACTTAAGCATCAGACAAAACCTAAACTTAATATTACCCTAACAGTAAACCTAACCATGTCCCAAACCCTAATCCTGTCCCTAACCCTAACCCTAACCCTAACCCTAACCCTAACCCTAACCCTAAACCCTAAACCCTAACCTTAACCCTAACCCTAAACCTAAACCGTAACCCTAACCCTAACCCTTTCCCTAAAACCTAACCCTAACTCTAACCCTAACCCTAACCCTAACCTAACCCTAACCCTAACCCTAACACTGTCGCTAAACCTAACTCTGACCCTTACCGTCTCTCCAACCTTAACTCTAACCCTCACCCTGTCACTAACCCTGTCCCTAAACATAAACTTAAGCATCAGACAAAACCTAAACTTAATATAACCCTAACAGTAAACCTAACCATGTCCCAAACCCTAATCCTGCCCCTAACCCTAACCATAACCATAACCCTAACCCTAAATCCTAAACCCTAACCCTAACCCTAACCCTAAACCCTAACTCTAACCCTAACCCTAACCTACCCTAACCCTAATCCTAACACTGTCGCTAAACCTAACTCTGACCCTTACCGTCTCTCTATCTTTAACTCTAACCCTCACCCTGTAACTAACCCTGTCCCTAAACCTAACATTAACCATCAGCCAATACCTAAACTTAACTATAACCCTAACACTAAACCTAACCATGTCTCAAACCCGAAACGTGTACCTAACCCTAACCCTAACCTTAACCCTAACACTAAACCCGAAACCCTAACACTAACCCTAACCCTAAACCTAAACCCTAAACCCAAACCCTAACCCTAACGCTAACCCTAACCATAAACACTAAACCCTAAACCTAACCCTAACCCTAAACCCTAAACCCTAACACTAACCCTAACCCTAAACCCTAAACCCTAACCCTAACCCTAACCCTAACCCTAACCCTAACCCTATCCCTAAAACCTAACCCTAATCCTAACCCTAACCCTAACCCTAACTCTAACCCTAATCCTAACCCTAAACCTAACCCTATCCCTAAACCCTAACCCTAAAATGTAAACACTAACCCTCCCCTATTCCTAACCCTAACCCTAACCCTAACCCTAAACCCTCACCTAACCTGATCCCTAACCCTAACACTGTCGCTAAACCTAACTCTGACGCTTACCGTCTCTCCAACCTTAACTCTAACCCTCACCCTGTCACTAACCCTGTCCCTAAACCTAAACTTAAGCATCAGACAAATCTAAACATAATATAACCCTAACAGTAAACCTAACCATGTCCCAAACCTTAATCCTGTTCCTAACCCTAAACCTAATGCTAACCATAACCCTAACCCTAACCCTAAACCCTAAACCCTAACCTTAACCCTAACCCTAAACCTAAACCGTAACCCTAACCCTAACCCTATCCCTAAAACCTAACCCTAACCCTAACCCTAACCCTAACCTTAACCCTAACACTAACCCTAACCCTAAACCTAAACCCTAAACCCAAACCCTAACCCTAACGCTAACCGTAACCATAAACACTAAACCCTAACCCTAACCCTAACCCTAACCCTAACCCTAAACCCTAAACCCTAACACTAACCCTAACCCTAAAGCCTAAACCCTAACTCTAACCCTAACCCTAACCCTAAACCCTAAACCCTAACCCTAAACCTAAACCGTAACCCTAACCGTAACCCTAACCCTAACCCTAACCCTAACTCTAACCCTAAACCTAACCCTAACCCTATCCCTAAACCCTAACCCTAAAATGTAAACACTAACCCTCCCCTATTCCTAACCCTAACCCTAACCCTAACCCTAAACCCTAACCTAACCTGATCCCTAACCCTAACACTGTCGCTAAACCTAACTCTGACCCTTACCGTCTCTCCAACCTTAACTCTAACCCTCACCCTGTCACTAACCCTGTCCCTAAACCTAAACTTAAGCATCAGACAAAACCTAAACTTAATGTAACCCTAACAGTAAACCTAACCATGTCCCAAATCCTAATCCTGCCCCTAACCCTAACCATAACCATAAGCATAACCCTAACCCTAAATCCTAAACACTAACGCTAACCCTAACCCTAAACCCTAACTCTAACCCTAACACTAACCCTAACCCTAACCATAACCCTAACCCTAACCCTAACCCTAACCCTAACCATGTCCCAAACCCTAATCCTGTCCCTAACCCTAACCCTAACCCTAACCCTATCCCTAACACTAACCCTAACCCTAAACCTAAACACTAAACCCAAACCCTAACCAAACACTAAATCCTAACCCTAAACCTAATCCTAACCCTAACACTAAACCCTAAACCCTAACACTAACCCTAACCCTAAAGCCTAAACCCAACTCTAACCCTAATCCTAACCCTAAACCCTAAACCCTAACCTTAACCCTAACCCTAACCTAACCCTAACCCTAACCCTAACACTGTCGCTAAACCTAACTCTGACCCTTACTGTCTCTCTATCTTTAACTCTAACCCTCACACTGTAACTAACCGTGTCCCTAAACCTAACCTTAACCATCAGCCAAAACCTAAACTTAACTATAACCCTAACACTAAACCTAACCATGTATCAAACCCTCAACGTGTACCTAACCCTAACCCTAACCTTAACCCTAACACTAAACAGAAACCCTAACCCTAACCCTAACCCTAAACCTAATCCCTAAACCCTAACCCTAACCCTAACCCTAACCCTAACCGTAACCTTAAACACTAAACCCTAACCCTAACCCTAACCCTAACCCTAACCCTAAACCCTAAACCCTAACACTAACCCTAACCCTAAAGCCTAAACCCTAACTCTAACCCTAACCCTAACACTAAACCCTAAACCCTAACCTTAACCCTAACCCTAAACCTAAACCGTAAACCTAACCCTAACCCTAACCCTAACCCTAACCCTAACCCTAACCCTAACTCTAACCCTAACCCTAACCCTAACCCTATCCCTGAACCCTAACCCTAAAATGTAAACACTAACCCTCCCCTATTCCTAACCCTAACCCTATCCCTAACCATAAACCCTAACCTAACCTGATCCCTAACCCTAACACTGTCGCTAAACCTAACTCTGACCCTTACCGTCTCTCCAACCTTAACTCTAACCCTCACCCTGTCACTAACCCTGTCCCTAAACCTAAACTTAAGCATCAGACAAAACCTAAACTTAATATAACCCTAACAGTAAACCTAACCATGTCCCAAACCCTAATGCTGCCCCTAACCCTAACCCTAACCATAACCATAACCCTAAGCCTAAATCCTAAACCCTAATCCTAACCCTAACCCTAAACCCTAACTCTAACCCTAACCCTAACCTACCCTAACCCTAATCCTAACACTGTCGCTAAACCTATCTCTGACCCTTACCGTCTCTCTATCTTTAACTCTAACCCTCACCCTGTAACTAACCCTGTCCCTAAACCTAATATTAACCATCACCCAAAACCTAAACTTAACTATAACCCTAACACTAAACCTAACCATGTCTCAAACCCGAAACGTGTTCCTAACCCTAACCCTAACCTTAACCCTAACACTAAACCCGAAACCCTATCACTAACCCTAACCCTAAACCTAAACCCTAAACCCAAACCCTAACCCTAACGCTAACCCTAACCATAAACACTAAACCCTAAACCTAACCCTAACCCTAACACTAACCCTAAACCCTAAACCCTAACACTAACCCTAACCCTAAACCGTAAACCCTAACCTTAACCCTAACCATAAACCTAAACCGTAACCCTAACCCTAACCCTATCCCTAAAACCTAACCCTAACCCTAACCCTAACCCTAACTCTAACACTAACCCTAACCCTAAGCCTATCCCTAAACCCTAACCCTAAAATGTAAACACTAACCCTCCCCTATTCCTAACCCTATCCCTAACCCTAACCCTAAACCCTAACCTAACCTGATCCCTAACCCTAACACTGTCGCTAAACCTAACTCTGACCCTTACCGTCTC
>CM063094.1:65451462-65456462 GCA_031876335.1 Hipposideros larvatus
CCTAACCCTAACCCTAACCCTAACCTAACCCTAACCCTAACCCTAACACTGTCGGTAAACATAACTCTGTCACTTAACGTCTCTCTATCTTTAACTCTAACCCTCACACTGTAACTAACCCTGTCCCTAAACCTAACCTTAACCATCAGCCAAAACCTAAACTTAACTATACCCCTAACACTAAACCTAACCATGTCTCAAACCCGAATCGTGTACCTAACCCTAACCATAACCTTAACCCTAACACTAAACCCGAAACCCTAACACTAACCCTAACCCTAAACCTAAACCCTAAACCCAAACCCTAACCCTAACGCTATCCCTAACCTTAAACACTAAACCCTAACCCTAACCCTAACCCTAACCCTAACCCTAACCCTAAACCCTTAACCCTAACACTAACACTAACCCTAAAGCCTAAACCCTAACCTTAACCCTAACCCTAAACCTAAACCGTAAACCTAACCCTAACCCTAACCGTAACCCTAACCGTAACCCTAACTCTAACCCTAACCCTAACCCTAACCCTATCCCTAAACCCTAACCCTAAAATGTAAACACTAACCCTCCCCTATTCCTAACCCTAACCCTAACCCTAACCCTAAACCCTAACCTAACCTGATCCCTAACCCTAACACTGTCGCTAAACCTAACTCTGACCCTTACCGTCTCTCCAACCTTAACTCTAACCCTCACCCTGTCACTAACCCTGTCCCTAAACATAAACTTAAGCATCAGACAAAACCTAAACTTAATATAACCCTAACAGTAAACCTAACCATGTCCCAAACCCTAATCCTGCCCCTAACCCTCACCTTAACCATAACCATAACCCTAACCCTAAATCCTAAACCCTAACCCTAACCCTAACCCTAAACCCTAACTCTAACCCTAACCCTAACCTACCCTAACCCTAATCCTAACACTGTCGCTAAACCTAACTCTGACCCTTACCGTCTCTCTATCTTTAACTCTAACCCTCACCCTGTAATTAACCCTGTCCCTAAACCTAACATTAACCATCAGCCAAAACCTAAACTTAACTATAACCCTAACAATAAACCTAACCATGTCTCAAACCCGAAACGTGTACCTAACCCTAACGTTAACCCTAACACTAAACCCGAAACCCTAACACTAACCCTAACCCTAAACCTAAACCCTAAACCCAAACCCTAACCCTAACGCTAAACCTAACCATAAACACTAAACCCTAAACCTAACCCTAACCCTAACCCTACCCCTAACCCTAACCCCAAACCCTAAACCCTAACCTTAACCCTAACCCTAAACCTAAACCGTAACCCTAACCCTAACCCTATCCCTAAAACCTAACCCTAACTCTAAACCTAACCCTAACCCTAACCTAACCCTAACCCTAACCCTAACACTGTCGCTAAACCTAACTCTGACCCTTACCGTCTCTCTATCTTTAACTCTAACCCTCACCCTGTAACTAAACCTGTCCCTAAACCTAACCTTAAGCATCAGCCAAAACCTAAACTTAACTATAACCCTAACACTAAACCTAACCTTGTCTCAAACCCGAAACGTGTACCTAACCCTAACCCTAACCTTAACCCTAACACTAAACCCGAAACCCTAACACTAACCCTACCCTAAACTTAAACCCTAAACCCAAACCCTAACCCTAACGCTAACCCTAGCCATAAACACTAAACCCTAAACCTAACCTTAACCCTAACCCTAACCCTAAACCCTAAACCCTAACAATAACCCTAACCCTAAAGCCTAAACCCTAACTCTAACCCTAACCTAACCTTAAACCCTAAACCCTAACCTTAACCCTAACCCTAAACGTAAACCGTAACCCTAAACCTAACCCTATCCCTAAAACCTAACCCTAACCCTAACCCTAACCCTAACCTTAACCCTAACTCTAACTCTAACCCTAACCCTAACCCTATTCCTAAACCCTAACCCTAAAATGTAAACACTTACCCTCCCCTATTCCTAACCCTAACCCTAACCCTAACCCTAAACCCTAACCTAACCTGATCCCTAACCCTAACACTGTCGCTAAACCTAACTCTGACCCTTACCGTCTCTCCAACCTTAACTCTAACCCTCACCCTGTCACTAACCCTGTCCCTAAACCTAAACTTAAGCATCAGACAAAACCTAAACTTAATATTACCCTAACAGTACACCTAACCATGTCCCAAACCCTAATCCTCTCCCTAACCCTAACCCTAACCCTAACCCTAACCCTATCCCTAACCCTAAACCCTAAACCCTAACCTTAACCCTAACCCTAAACCTAAACCGTAACCCTAACACTAACCCTATCCCTAAAACTTAACCCTAACTCTAACCCTAACCCTAACCCTAACCTAACCCTAACCTTAACCCTAACCCTAACCCTAACCCTAACCCTAACCCTAACCCTAACCCTAACCCTAACCCTAACACTAAACCTAACCTTGTCTCAAACCCGAAACGTGTACCTAACCCTAACCTTATCCCTAACACTAAACCCGAAACCCTCACACTAACCCTAACCCTAAACCTAAACCCTAAACCCAAACCCTAACCCTAACGCTAACCCTAACCATAAACACTAAACCCTAAACCTAACCCTAACCCTAACCCTAACCCTAAACCCTAAACCCTAACACTAACCCTAACCCTAAACCCTAAACCCTAACCTTAACCCTAACCATAAACCTAAACCGTAAACCTAACCCTAACCCTATCCCTAAAACCTAACCCTAACGCTAACCCTAACCCTAACTCTAACACTAAACCTAACCCTAACCCTATCCCTAAACCCTAACCCTAAAATGTAAACACTAAACCTCCCCTATTCCTAACCCTAACCCTAACTCTAACCCTAAACCCTAACCTAACCTGATCCCTAACCCTAACACTGTCGCTAAACCTAACTCTGACCCTTACCGTCTCTCCAACTTTAACTCTAAACCTCACCCTGTCATTAACCCTGTCCCTAAACCTAAACTTAAGCATCAGACAAAACCTAAACATAATATTACCCTAACAGTAAACCTAACCATGTCCCAAACCCTAATCCTGTCCCTAACCCTAACCCTAACCCTAACCCTAACCCTAACCCTAACCCCAAACCCTAAACCCTAACCCTAACCCTATCCCTAAAACCTAACCCAAACTCTAACCCTAACCCTAACCCTAACCTAACCCTAACCCTAACCCTAACACTGTCGCTAAACCTAACTCTGACCCTTACCGTCTCTCTATCTTTAACTCTAACCCTTACACTGTAACTAAACCTGTCCCTAAACCTAACCTTAACCATCAGCCAAAACCTAAACTTAACTATAACCCTAACACTAAACCTAACCTTGTCTCAAACCCGAAACGTGTACCTAACCCTAACCCTAACCTTAACCCTAACACTAAACCCGAAACCCTAACACTAACCCTACCCTAAACTTAAACCCTAAACCCAAACCCTAAACCTAACGCTAACCCTAACCATAAACACTAAACCCTAAACCTAACCTTAACCCTAACCCTAACCCTAAACCCTAAACCCTAACAATAACCCTAACGCTAAAGCCTAAACCCTAACTCTAAACCTAACCTAACCTTAAACCCTAAACCCTAACCTTAACCCTAACCCTAAACCTAAACCGTAACCCTAACACTAACCCTATCCCTAAAACTTAACCCTAACTCTAACCCTAACCCTAACCCTAACCTAACCCTAACCTTAACCCTAACCCTAACCCTAACCCTAACCCTAACC
The DNA here is from genome assembly GCA_031876335.1 of Hipposideros larvatus. NCBI lineage: Eukaryota > Metazoa > Chordata > Mammalia > Chiroptera > Hipposideridae > Hipposideros > Hipposideros larvatus. The sequence continues at coordinate 65,455,211 of CM063094.1, forward strand.
CTAACCCTAACCCTAACACTAAACCTAACCTTGTCTCAAACCCGAAACGTGTACCTAACCCTAACGTTAACCCTAACACTAAACCCGAAACCCTAACACTAACCCTAACCCTAAACCTAAACCCTAAACCCAAACCCTAACCCTAACGCTAACCCTAACCATAAACACTAAACCCTAAACCTAACCCTAACCCTAACCCTACCCCTAACCCTAACCCCAAACCCTAAACCCTAACCTTAACCCTAACCCTAAACCTAAACCGTAACCCTAACCCTAACCCTATCCCTAAAACCTAACCCTAACTCTAAACCTAACCCTAACCCTAACCTAACCCTAACCCTAACCCTAACACTGTCGCTAAACCTAACTCTGACCCTTACCGTCTCTCTATCTTTAACTCTAACCCTCACCCTGTAACTAAACCTGTCCCTAAACCTAACCTTAACCATCAGCCAAAACCTAAACTTAACTATAACCCTAACACTAAACCTAACCTTGTCTCAAACCCGAAACGTGTACCTAACCCTAACCCTAACCTTAACCCTAACACTAAACCCGAAACCCTAACACTAACCCTACCCTAAACTTAAACCCTAAACCCAAACCCTAACCCTAACGCTAACCCTAGCCATAAACACTAAACCCTAAACCTAACCTTAACCCTAACCCTAACCCTAAACCCTAAACCCTAACAATAACCCTAACCCTAAAGCCTAAACCCTAACTCTAACCCTAACCTAACCTTAAACCCTAAACCCTAACCTTAACCCTAACCCTAAACGTAAACCGTAACCCTAAACCTAACCCTATCCCTAAAACCTAACCCTAACCCTAACCCTAACCCTAACCTTAACCCTAACTCTAACCCTAACCCTAACCCTAACCCTATTCCTAAACCCTAACCCTAAAATGTAAACACTTACCCTCCCCTATTCCTAACCCTAACCCTAACCCTAACCCTAAACCCTAACCTAACCTGATCCCTAACCCTAACACTGTCGCTAAACCTAACTCTGACCCTTACCGTCTCTCCAACCTTAACTCTAACCCTCACCCTGTCACTAACCCTGTCCCTAAACCTAAACTTAAGCATCAGACAAAACCTAAACTTAATATTACCCTAACAGTAAACCTAACCATGTCCCAAACCCTAATCCTCTCCCTAACCCTAACCCTAACCCTAACCCTAACCCTATCCCTAACCCTAAACCCTAAACCCTAACCTTAACCCTAACCCTAAACCTAAACCGTA
>CM063094.1:65461462-65468962 GCA_031876335.1 Hipposideros larvatus
CTAACACTGTCGCTAAACCTAACTCTGACCCTTACCGTCTCTCCAACCTTAACTCTAACCCTCACCCTGTCACTAACCCTATCCCTAAACCTAAACTTAAGCATCAGACAAAACCTAAACTTAATATTACCCTAAAAGTAAACCTAACCATGTCCCAAACCCTAATCCTGTCCCTAACCCTAACACTAACCCTAACCCTAACCCTAACACTAACCCTAACCCTAAACCTAAACACTAAACCCAAAACCTAACCCTAACGCTAGCCCTAACCATAAACACTAAACCCTAACCCTAACCCTAACCCTAACCCTAGTCCTATCCCTAAAACCTAACCCTAACCCTAACCCTAACTCTAACCCTAACCCTAACCCTATCCCTAAACCCTAACCCTAAAATGTAAACACTAACCCTCCCCTATTCCTAACCCTAACCCTAACCCTAACCCTAAACCCTAACCTAACCTGATCCCTAACCCTAACACTGTCGCTAAACCTAACTCTGACCCTTACCGTCTCTCCAAACTTAACTCTAACCCTCACCCTGTCACTAACCCTGTCCCTAAACCTAAACTTAAGCATCAGACAACACCTAAACTTAATATAACCCTAACAGTAAACCTAACCATGTCCCAAACCCTATTCCTGTCCCTAACCCTAAAACTAATGCTAACCCTAACCCTAACCCTAACCCTAAACCCTAAACCCTAACATTAACCCTAACCCTAAACCTAAACCGTAACCCTAACCCTAACCCTATCCCTAAAACCTAACCCTAACCCTAACCCTAACCCTAACCCTAACCTAACCCTAACCCTAACCCTAACACTGTCGCTAAACATAACTCTGTCACTTACCGTCTCTCTATCTTTAACTAAAACCCTCACCCTGTAACTAACCCTGTCCCTAAACCTAACCTTAACCATCAGCCAAAACCTAAACTTAACTATAACCCTAACACTAAACCTAACCATGTCTCAAACCCGAAACGTGTACATAACCCTAACTCTAACCCTAACCCTAACACTAAACCCTAAACCCTAACCTTAACCCTAACCCTAAAACTAAACCGTAAACCTAACCATAACCCTAACCCTAACCCTAACCCTAACCCTAACTCTAACCCTAACCCTAACCCTAACCCTATCCCTGAACCCTAACCCTAAAATGTAAACACTAACCCTCCCCTATTCCTAACCCTAACCCAATCCCTAACCCTAAACCCTAACCTAACCTGATCCCTAACCCTAACACTGTCGCTAAACCTAACTCTGACCCTTACCGTCTCTCCAACCTTAACTCTAACCCTCACCCTGTCACTAACCCTGTCCCTAAACATAAACTTAAGCATCTGACAAAACCTAAACTTAATATAACCCTAACAGTAAACCTAACCATGTCCCAAACCCTAATCCTGCCCCTAACCCTAACCCTAACCATAACCATAATCCTAACCCTAAATCCTAAACCCTAACCCTAACCCTAACCCTAAACCCTAACTCTAACCCTAACCCTAACCTACCCTAACCCTAATCCAAACACTGTCGCTAAACCTATCTCTGACCCTTACCATCTCTCTATCTTTAACTCTAACCCTCACCCTGTAACTTACCCTGTCCCTAAACCTAACATTAACCATCACCCAAAACCTAAACTTAACTATAACCCTAACACTAAACCTAACCATGTCTGAAACCCGAAAAGTGTTCCTAACCCTAACCCTAACCTTAACCCTAACACTAAACCCGAAAACCTATCACTAACCCTAACCCTAAACCTAAACCCTAAACCCAAACCCTAACCCTAACGATAACCCTAACCATAAACACTAAACCTTAAACCTAACCCTAACCCTAACCCTAACCCTAAACCCTAAACCCTAACACTAACCCTAACCCTAAACCGTAAACCCTAACCTTAACCCTAACACTAAACCTAAACCGTAACCCTAACCCTAACCCTATCCCTAAAACCTAACCCTAACCCTAACCCTAACCCTAACTCTAACACTAACCCTAACACTAACCCTATCCCTAAACCCTAACCCTAAAATGTAAACACTAACCCTCTCCTATTCCTAACCCTAACCCTAACCCTAAACCTAAACCCTAACCTAACCTGATCCCTAACCCTAACACTGTCGCTAAACCTAACTCTGACCCTTACCGTCTCTCCAACCTTAACTCTAACCCTCACCCTGTCACTAACCCTGTCCCTAAACCTAAACTTAAGCATCAGACAAAACCTAAACTTAATATTACCCTAACAGTACACCTAACCATGTCCCAAACCCTAATCCTGTCCCTAACCCTAACCCTAACCCTAACCCTAACCCTAAACCCTAAACCCTAACTTTAACCCTAACTCTAAACCTAAACCGTAACCCTAACCCTAACCCTATCCCTAAAACCTAACCCTAACTCTAACCCTAACCCTAACCCTAACCTAACCCTAACCCTAACCCTAACAATGTCGCTAAACCTAACTCTGACACTTACCGTCTCTCCAACCTTAACTCTAACCCTCACCCTGTCACTAACCCTGTCCCTAAACATAAACTTAAGCATCAGACAAAACCTAAACTTAATATAACCCTAACAGTAAACCTAACCATGTCCCAAATCCTAATCCTGCCCCTAACCCTAACCCTAACCATAACCATAACCCTAACCCTAAATCCTAAACCCTAACCCTAACCCTAACCCTAAACCCTAACTCTAACCCTAACCCTAACCTACCCTAACCCTAATCCTAACACTGTCGCTAAACCTAACTCTGACCCTTACCGTCTCTCTATCTTTAACTCTAACCCTCACCCTGTAACTAACCCTGACCCTAAACCTAACATTAACCATCAGCCAAAACCTAAACTTAACTATAACCCTAACACTAAACCTATCCATGTCTCAAACCCGAAACGTGTACCTAACCCTAACCCTAACCTTAACCCTAACACTTAACCCGAAACCCTAACACTAAACCTAACCATAAACCTAAACCCTAAACCCAAACCCTAACCCTAACGCTAACCCTAACCATAAACACTAAAACCTAAACCTAACCCTAACCCTAACCCTAAACCCTAAACCCTAACACTAACCCTAACCCTAAACCCTAAACCCTAACCTTAACCCTAACCCTAAACCTAAACCGTAACCCTAACCCTAACCCTATCCCTAAAACCTAACCCTAACCCTAACCCTAACCCTAACTCAAACACTAACCCTAACCCTAACCCTATCCCTAAACCCTAACCCTAAAATGTAAACACTAACCCTCCCCTATTCCTAACCCTAACCCTAACCCTAACCCTAAACCCTAACCTAACCTGATCCCTAACCCTAACACTGTCGCTAAACCTAACTCTGACCCTTAACGTCTCTCCAACCTTAACTCTAGCCCTCACCCTGTCACTAACCCTGTCCCTAAACCTAAACTTAAGCATCAGACAAAACCTAAACTTAATATTACCTAACAGTAAACCTAACCATGTCCCAAACCCTAATCCTGTCCCTAACCCTAACCTTAACCCTAACCCTAACCCTAACCCTAACCCTAAACCCTAAACCCTAACCGTAACCCTAACCCTAAACCTAAACCGTAACTCTAACCCTAACCCTATCCCTAAAACCTAACCCTAACTCTAACCCTAACCCTAACCCTAACCTAACCCTAACCCTAACCCTAACACTGTCGCTAAACCTAACTCTGACCCTTACCGTCTCTCTATCTTTAACTCTAACCCTCACCCTGTAACTAACCCTGTCCCTAAACCTAATCTTAACCATCAGCCAAAACCTAAACTTAACTATAACCCTAACACTATACCTAACCTTGTCTCAAACCCGAAACGTGTACCTAACCCTAACCCTAACCTTAACCTTAACACTAAACCCGAAACCCTAACACTAACCCTACCCTAAACTTAAACCCTAAACCCAAACCCTAACCCTAACGCTAACCCTAACCATAAACACTAAACCCTAAACCTAACCCTAACCCTAACCCTAACCCTAAGCCCTAAACCCTAACAATAACCCTAACCCAAAGCCTAAACCCTAACTCTAACCCTAACCCTAACCCTAAACCCTAAACCCTAACCTTAACACTAACCCTAAACCTAAACAGTAACCCTAAACCTAACCCTATCCCTAAAACCTAACCCTAACTCTAACCCTAAACCGAACTCTAACCCTAACCCTAACCCTAACCCTATCCCTAAACCCTAACCCTAAAATGTAAACACTTACCCTCCCCTATTCCTAACCCTAACCCTAACCCTAACCCTAAACCCTAACCTAACCTGATCCCTAACCCTAACACTGTCGCTAAACCTAACTCTGACCCTTACCGTCTCTCCAACCTTAACTCTAACCCTCACCCTGTCACTAACCCTGTCCCTAAACCTAAACTTAAGCATCAGACAAAACCTAAACTTAATATTACCCTAACAGTAAACCTAACCATGTCCCAAACCCTAATCCTGTCCCTAACCTAACCCTAACCCTAACCCTAACCCTAACACTAACCCTAACCCTAAACCTAAACCCTAAACCCAAAACCTAACCCTAACGCTAACCCAAACCATAAACACTAAACCCTAACCCTAACCCTAACCCTAAACCTAACCCTAAACCCTAAACCCTAACACTAACCCTAACCATAAAGCCTAAACCCTAACTCTAACCCTAACCCTAAACCTAAACCCTAAACCCTAACCTTAACCCTAACCCTAAACCTAAACCGTAACCCTAACCCTAACCCTATCCCTAAACCCTAACTCTAACCCTAACCCTAACCTAACCCTAACCCTAACCCTAACACTGTCGCTAAACCTAACTCTGACCCTTACCGTCTCTCTATCTTTAACTCTAACCCTCACCCTGTAACTAACCCTGTCCCTAAACCTAACCTTAACCATCAGCCAAAACCTAAACTTAACCATAACCCTAACACTAAACCTAAACATGTCTCAAACCCGAATCGTGTACCTAACCCTAACCCTAAACTTAACCTTAAACCGAAACCCGAACCTCTAACCCTAACCCTAACCCTAACCCTAAACCGTAAGCCCTAACTCGAACCCTAACCCTAACCCTAAAGCCTAAATCCTAACACTAACCCTAACCCTAACCCTAACCCTAACCCTATCCCTAAACCCTAACCCTAAAATGTAAACACTAACCCTCCCCTATTCCTAACTCTAACACTAACCCTAACCCTAAACCCTAACCTAACCTGATCCCTAACACTCACATAGTGGCTAAACCTAACTCTGACCCTTACCGTCTCTCTAAACTTAACTCTAACCCTCACCCTGTCACTAAACCTGTCCCTAAAACTAACCTTAACCATCAGCCAAAACCAAAATATAACTATAACCCTACACTAAACCTAACCATTTCCCAAACCCTAATCCTGCCCCTAACCCTAACCCTAACCATAACCATAACCCTAACCCTAAATCCTAAACCCTAACCCTAACCCTAACCCTAAACCCTAACTCTAACCCTAACCCTAACCCTAACACTGTCGCTAAACCTAACTCTGACCCTTACCGTCTCTCTATCTTTAACTCTAACCCTCACCCTGTAACTAACCCTGTCCCTAAACCTAACCTTAACCATCAGCCAAAACCTAAACTTAACTATAACCCTAACACTAAACCTAACCATGTCTCAAACCCGAAACGTGTACCTAACCCTAACCCTAACCTTAACCCTAACACTAAACTCGAAACCCTAACACTAACCCTAACCCTAAACCTAAACACTAAACCCAAACCCTAACCCTAACGCTAACCCTAACCATAAACACTAAACCCTAACCCTAACCCTAACCCTAGCCCTAACCCTAAACCCTTAACCCTAACACTAACCCTAACCCTAAAGCCTAAACTCTAACTCTAACCCTAACCCTAACCCTAAACCCTAAACCCTAACCCTAACCCTATCCCTAAAACCTAACCCTAACCCTAACCCTAACCCTAACCCTAACTCTAACCCTAACCCTAACCCTAAACCTAACCGTATCCCTAAACCCTAACCCTAAAATGTAAACACTAACCCTCCCCTATTCCTAACCCTAACCCTAACCCTAACCCTAAACCCTAACCTAACCTGATCACTAACCCTAACACTGTCGCTAAACCTAACTCTGACGCTTACCGTCTCTCCAACCTTAACTCTAACCCTCACCCTGTCACTAACCCTGTCCCTAAACCTAAACTTAAGCATCAGACAAAACCTAAACTTAATATTACCCTAACAGTAAACCTAACCATGTCCCAAACCCTATTCCTGTCCCTAACCCTAACCCTAACCCTAACCCTAACCATAACACTAACCCTAACCCTAAACCTAAACCCTAAACCCAAAACCTAACCCTAACGCTAACCCTAACCATAAACACTAAACCCTAACCCTAACCCTAACCCTAACGCTAACCGTAAACCCTAAACCCTAACACTAACCCTAACCCTAAAGCCTAAACCCTAACTCTAACCCTAACCCTAAACCTAAACCCTAAACCCTAACCTTAACCCTAAACCTAAACCTAAACCGTAACCCTAAACCTAACCCTATCCGTAAAACCTAACCCTAACCCTAACCCTAACCCTAACCCTAACCCTAACCCTAACTCTAACCCTAACCCTAACCCTAACCCTAACCCTAAACCCTAAACCCTAACCTTAACCCTAACCCTAAACCTAAACCGTAACCCTAACCCTAACCCTAACCCTAACCCTAACCCTAACTCTAACCCTAACCCTAACCCTAACCCTAACTCTAACCCTAACCCTAACCCTAAGCCTATCCCTAAACCCTAACCCTAAAATGTAAACACTTACCCTCCCCTATTCCTAACCCTAACCCTAACCCTAACCCTAAACCCTAACCTAACCTGATCCCTAACCTAACACTGTCGCTAAACCTAACTCTGACCCTTACCGTCTCTCCAACCTTAACTCTAACCCTCACCCTGTCACTAACCCTGTCCCTAAACCTAAACTTAAGCATCAGACAAAACCTAAACTTAATATTACCCTAACAGTAAACCTAACCATGTCCCAAACCCTATTCCTGTCCCTAACCCTAACCCTAACCCTAACCCTAACCCTAACACTAACCCTAACCCTAATCCTAAACCCTAAACCCAAAACCTAACCCTAACGCTAACCCTAACCATAAACACTAAACCCTAACCCTAACCCTAACCCTAACCCTAACCCTAAACCCTAAACCCTAACACTAACCCTAACCCTAAAGCCTAAACCCTAACTCTAACCCTAACCCTAAACCTAAACCCTAAACCCTAACCTTAACCCTAACCCTAAACCTAATCCGTAACCCTAACCCTAACCCTATCCCTAAAACCTAACCCTAAAACTAACCCTAACTCTAACCCTAACCCTAACCCTAACCCTAACCCTAACCCTAAACCCTAAACCCTAACCTTAACCCTAACCCTAAACCTAAACCGTAACCCTAACCCTAACCCTATC
>CM063094.1:65473962-65478962 GCA_031876335.1 Hipposideros larvatus
GTCCCAAACCCTAATCCTGTCCCTAACCCTAAAGCTAATGCTAACCCTAACCTAACCCTATCCCTAAAACCTAACCCTAACCCTAACCCTAACCCTAACCCTAACACTAACCCTAACCCTAAACCTAAACCCTAAAACCAAAACCTAACCCTAACGCTAACCCTAACCATAAACACTAAACCCTAACCCTAACCCTAACCCTAACCCTAACCCTAAACCCTAAACCTTAACCTTAACCCTAACACTAAACCTAAACCGTAACCCTAACCCTAACCCTATCCCTAAAACCTAACCCTAACCCTAACCCTAACCCTAACCTAGCCCTAAACCTAACCCTAACACTGTCGCTAAACATAACTCTGACACTTACCGTCTCTCTATCTTTAACTCTAAACCTCACCCTGTAACTAACCCTGTCCCTAAACCTAACCTTAACCATCAGCCAAAACCTAAACTTAACTATAACCCGAACACTAAACCTAACCATGTCTCAAACCCGAATCGTGTACCTAACCCTAACCATAACCTTAACCCTAACACTAAACCCGAAACCCTAACACTAACCCTAACCCTAAACCTAAACCCTAAACCCAAACCCTAAGCCTAACGCTAACCCTAACCTTAAACACTAAACCCTAACCCTAACCCTAACCCTAACCCTAAACCCTAAACCTTAACACTAACCCTAACCCTAAAGCCTAAACCCTAACTCTAACCCTAACCGTAACCCTAAACCCTAACCCTGAAATGTAAACACTAACCCTCCCTATTCCTAACCCTAACCCTAACCCTAACCCTAAACCCTAACCTAACCTGATCCCTAACCCTAACACTGTCGCTAAACCTAACTCTGACGCTTACCGTCTCTCCAACCTTAACTCTAACCCTCACCCTGTCACTAACCCTGTCCCTAAACCTAAACTTAAGCATCAGACAAAACCTAAACTTAATATAACCCTAACAGTAAACCTAACTATGTCCCAAACCCTAATCCTGTCCCTAACCCTAAAACTAATGCTAACCCTAACCCTAACCCTAACCCTAAACCCTAAACCCTAACCTTAACCCTAACCCTAAACCTAAACCGTAACCCTAACCCTAACCCGATCCCTAAAACCTAACCCTAAACCAACCCTAACCCTAACCCTAACCCTAACCCTAAACCCTAAACCCTAACAATAACCCTAACCCTAAAGCCTAAACCCTAACTCTAACCCTAACCCTAACCCTCAACCATAAACCCTAACCTTAACCCTAACCCTAAACCTAAACCGTAACCCTAAACCTAACCCTATCCCTAAAACCTAACCCTAAACCTAACCCTAACCCTAACCCTAACTCTAACCCTAACCCTAACCCTAACCCTATCCCTAAACCCTAACCCTAAAATGTAAACACTTACCCTCCCCTATTCCTAACCCTAACCCTAACCCTAACCCTAAACCCTAACCTAACCTGATCCCTAACCCTAACACTGTCGCTAAACCTAACTCTGACCCTTACCGTCTCTCCAACCTTAACTCTAACCCTCACCCTGTCACTAACCCTGTCCCTAAACCTAAACTTAAGCATCAGAGAAAACCTAAACTTCATATTACCCTAACAGTAAACCTAACCATGTCCCAAACCCTATTCCTGTCCCTAACCCTAACCCTAACCCTAACCCTAACCCTAACACTAACCCTAACCCTAAACCTAAACCCTAAACCCAAAACCTAACCCTAACGCTAACCCTAACCATAAACACTAAACCCTAACCCTAACCCTAACCCTAACCCTAACCCTAACCCTAAACCCTAAACCCTAACACTAACACTAACCCTAAAGCCTAAACACTAACTCTAACCCTAACCCTAAACCTAAACCCTAAACCCTAACCTTAACCCTAACCCTAAACCTAAACCGTAACCCTAACCCTAACTCTAACCCTAACCCTAAACCTAACCCTATCCCTAAACCCTAACCCTAAAATGTAAACACTAACCCTCCCCTATTCCTAACCCTAACCCTAACCCTAACCCTAAACCCTAACCTAACCTGAACCCTAACCCTAACACTTTCGCTAAACCTAACTCTGACCCTTACCGTCTCTCCAAACTTAACTCTAACCCTCACCCTGTCACTAACCCTGTCCCTAAACCCAACTTAAGCATCAGACAAAACCTAAACTTAATATAACCCTAACAGTAAACCTAACCATGTCCCAAACCCTAATCCTGTCCCTAACCCTAAAACTAATGCTAACCCTAACCCTAACCCTAACCCTAAACCCTAAACCCTAACCTTAACCCTAACCCTAAACCTAAACCGTAAACCTAACCCTAACCCTATCCCTAAAACCTAACCCTAACCCTAACCCTAACCCTAACCTAACCCTAACCCTAAAATGTAAACACTAACCCTCCCCTATTCCTAACCCTAACCCTAACCCTAACCCTAAACCCTAACCTAACCTGATCCCTAAACCTAACACTGTCGCTAAACCTAACTCTGATCCTTACCGTCTCTCCAACCTTAACGCTAACCCTCACCCTGTCACTAACCCTGTCCCTAAACCTAAACTTAATCATCAGACAAAACCTAAATTAATATAACCCTAACAGTAAACCTAACCATGTCCCAAACCCTAATCCTGCCACTAACCCTTACCCTAACCATAACCATAACCCTAACGCTAAATCCTAAACCCTAACCCTAACCCTAACCCTAAACCCTAACTCTAACCCTAACCCTAACCTAACCCTAACCCTAACCCTAACACTGTCGCTAAACCTAACTCTGACCCTTACCGTCTCTCTATCTTTAACTCTAACCCTCACCCTGTAACTAACCCTGTCCCTAAACCTAACCTTAACCATCAGCCAAAACCTAAACTTAACTATAACCCTAACACTAAACCTAACCGTGTCTCAAACCCGAAACGTGTACCTAACCCTAACCATAACCTTAACCCTAACACTAAACCTGAAACCCTAACACTAACCCTAAGCCTAAACCTAAACCCTAAACCCAAACCCTAACCCTAACGCTAACCCTAACCATAAACACTAAACCCTAACGTAACCCTAACCCTAACCCTAACCCTAACCCTAACACTAACCCTAACCCTAACCCTAACCCTAACCCTAACCCTAAACCCAAACCCTAACCCTAACGCTAACCCTAACCTTAAACACTAAACCTAACCCTAACCCTAACCCTAACCCTAACCATAAACCCTAAACCCTAACACTAACCCTAACCCTAAAGCCTAAACTCTAACTCTAACCCTAACCCTAACCCTAAACCCTAAACCCTAACTCTAACCCTATCTCTAAAACCTAACCCTAACCCTAACCCTAACCCTAACCCTAACCCTATCCCTAAACCCTAACCCTAAAATGTAAACACTAACCCTCCCCTATTCCTAACCCTAACCCTAACCCTAAACCCTAACCTAACCTGATCCCTAACCCTAACACTATCGCTAAACCTAACTCTGACGCTTACCGTCTCTCCAACCTTAACTCTAACCCTCACCCTGTCACTAACCCTGTCCCTAAACCTAAACTTAAGCATCAGACAAAACCTAAACATAATATAACCCTAACACTAAACCTAACCATGTATCCAACCCTCAACGTGTACCTAACCCTAACCCTAACCTTAACCCTAACACTAAACCGAAACCCTAACCCTAACCCTAACCCTAAAACTAATCCCTAAACCCTAATCCTAACCCTAACCCTAACCCTAACCCTAAACTTAAACACTAAACCCTAACCCTAACCCTAACCCTAACCCTAACCCTAAACCCTAAACCCTAACACTAACCCTAACCCTAAAGCCTAAACCCTAACTCTAACCCTAACCCTAACACTAAACCCTAAACCCTAACCTTAACCCTAACCCTAAACCTAAACCGTAAACCTAACCCTAACCCTAACCCTAACCCTAACCCTAACCCTAACTCTAACCCTAACCCTAACCCTAACCCTATCCCTAAACTCTAACCCTAAAATGTAAACACTAACCCTCCCCTATTCCTAACCCTAACCCTAACCCTAACCCTAAACCCTAACCTAACCTGATCCCTAACCGTAACACTGTCGCTAAACCTAACTCTGACCCTTACCGTCTCTCCAACCTTAACTCTAACCCTCACCCTGTCACTAACCCTGTCCCTAAACATAAACTTAAGCATCAGACAAAACCTAAACTTAATATAACCCTAACAGTAAACCTAACCATGTCCCAAACCCTAATGCTGCCCCTAACCCTAACCCTAACCATAACCATAACCCTAAGCCTAAATCCTAAACCCTAACCCTAACCCTAACCCTAAACCCTAACTCTAACCCTAACCCTAACCTACCCTAACCCTAATCCTAACACTGTCGCTAAACCTATCTCTGACCCTTACCGTCTCTCTATCTTTAACTCTAACCCTCACCCTGTAACTAACCCTGTCCCTAAACCTAATATTAACCATCACCCAAAACCTAAACTTAACTATAACCCTAACACTAAACCTAACCATGTCTCAAACCCGAAACGTGTTCCTAACCCTAACCCTAACCTTAACCCTAACACTAAACCCGAAACCCTATCACTAACCCTAACCCTAAACCTAAACCCTAAACCCAAACCCTAACCCTAACGCTAACCCTAACCATAAACACTAAACCCTAAACCTAACCCTAACCCTAACACTAACCCTAAACCCTAAACCCTAACACTAACCCTAACCCTAAACCGTAAACCCTAACCTTAACCCTAACCATAAACCTAAACCGTAACCCTAACCCTAACCCTATCCCTAAAACCTAACCCTAACCCTAACCCTAACCCTAACTCTAACACTAACCCTAACCCTAAGCCTATCCCTAAACCCTAACCCTAAAATGTAAACACTAACCCTCCCCTATTCCTAACCCTATCCCTAACCCTAACCCTAAACCCTAACCTAACCTGATCCCTAACCCTAACACTGTCCCTAAACCTAACTCTGACCCTTACCG
>CM063094.1:65483962-65488962 GCA_031876335.1 Hipposideros larvatus
TTAACCATCAGCCAAAACCTAAACTTAACTATAACCCTAACACTAAACCTAACCGTGTCTCAAACCCGAAACGTGTACCTAACCCTAACCATAACCTTAACCCTAACACTAAACCTGAAACCCTAACACTAACCCTAAGCCTAAACCTAAACCCTAAACCCAAACCCTAACCCTAACGCTAACCCTAACCATAAACACTAAACCCTAACGTAACCCTAACCCTAACCCTAACCCTAACCCTAACACTAACCCTAACCCTAACCCTAACCCTAACCCTAACCCTAAACCCAAACCCTAACCCTAACGCTAACCCTAACCTTAAACACTAAACCTAACCCTAACCCTAACCCTAACCCTAACCATAAACCCTAAACCCTAACACTAACCCTAACCCTAAAGCCTAAACTCTAACTCTAACCCTAACCCTAACCCTAAACCCTAAACCCTAACTCTAACCCTATCTCTAAAACCTAACCCTAACCCTAACCCTAACCCTAACCCTAACCCTATCCCTAAACCCTAACCCTAAAATGTAAACACTAACCCTCCCCTATTCCTAACCCTAACCCTAACCCTAAACCCTAACCTAACCTGATCCCTAACCCTAACACTATCGCTAAACCTAACTCTGACGCTTACCGTCTCTCCAACCTTAACTCTAACCCTCACCCTGTCACTAACCCTGTCCCTAAACCTAAACTTAAGCATCAGACAAAACCTAAACATAATATAACCCTAACACTAAACCTAACCATGTATCCAACCCTCAACGTGTACCTAACCCTAACCCTAACCTTAACCCTAACACTAAACCGAAACCCTAACCCTAACCCTAACCCTAAAACTAATCCCTAAACCCTAATCCTAACCCTAACCCTAACCCTAACCCTAAACTTAAACACTAAACCCTAACCCTAACCCTAACCCTAACCCTAACCCTAAACCCTAAACCCTAACACTAACCCTAACCCTAAAGCCTAAACCCTAACTCTAACCCTAACCCTAACACTAAACCCTAAACCCTAACCTTAACCCTAACCCTAAACCTAAACCGTAAACCTAACCCTAACCCTAACCCTAACCCTAACCCTAACCCTAACTCTAACCCTAACCCTAACCCTAACCCTATCCCTAAACTCTAACCCTAAAATGTAAACACTAACCCTCCCCTATTCCTAACCCTAACCCTAACCCTAACCCTAAACCCTAACCTAACCTGATCCCTAACCCTAACACTGTCGCTAAACCTAACTCTGACCCTTACCGTCTCTCCAACCTTAACTCTAACCCTCACCCTGTCACTAACCCTGTCCCTAAACATAAACTTAAGCATCAGACAAAACCTAAACTTAATATAACCCTAACAGTAAACCTAACCATGTCCCAAACCCTAATGCTGCCCCTAACCCTAACCCTAACCATAACCATAACCCTAAGCCTAAATCCTAAACCCTAACCCTAACCCTAACCCTAAACCCTAACTCTAACCCTAACCCTAACCTACCCTAACCCTAATCCTAACACTGTCGCTAAACCTATCTCTGACCCTTACCGTCTCTCTATCTTTAACTCTAACCCTCACCCTGTAACTAACCCTGTCCCTAAACCTAATATTAACCATCACCCAAAACCTAAACTTAACTATAACCCTAACACTAAACCTAACCATGTCTCAAACCCGAAACGTGTTCCTAACCCTAACCCTAACCTTAACCCTAACACTAAACCCGAAACCCTATCACTAACCCTAACCCTAAACCTAAACCCTAAACCCAAACCCTAACCCTAACGCTAACCCTAACCATAAACACTAAACCCTAAACCTAACCCTAACCCTAACACTAACCCTAAACCCTAAACCCTAACACTAACCCTAACCCTAAACCGTAAACCCTAACCTTAACCCTAACCATAAACCTAAACCGTAACCCTAACCCTAACCCTATCCCTAAAACCTAACCCTAACCCTAACCCTAACCCTAACTCTAACACTAACCCTAACCCTAAGCCTATCCCTAAACCCTAACCCTAAAATGTAAACACTAACCCTCCCCTATTCCTAACCCTATCCCTAACCCTAACCCTAAACCCTAACCTAACCTGATCCCTAACCCTAACACTGTCCCTAAACCTAACTCTGACCCTTACCGTCTCTCCAACCTTAACTCTAACCCTCACCCTGCCACTAACCCTGTCCCTAAACCTAAACTTAAGCATCAGACAAAACCTAAACTTAATATTACCCTAACAGTAAACCTAACCATGTCCCAAACCCTAATCCTGTCTCTAACCCTAACCCTAACCCTAACCCTAACCCTAACCCTAAACCCTAAACCCTAACCTTAACCCTAACCCTAAACCTAAACCGTAACCCTAACCCTAACCCTATCCCTAAAACCTAACCCTAACTCTAACCCTAACCCTAACCCTAACCTAACCCTAACCCTAACCCTAACACTGTCGCTAAACCTAACTCTGACCCTTACCGTCTCTCCAACCTTAACTCTAACCCTCACCCTGTCACTAACCCTGTCCCTAAACATAAACTTAAGCATCAGACAAAACCTAAACTTAATATAACCCTAACAGTAAACCTAACCATGTCCCAAACCCTAATCCTGCCCCTAACCCTAACCATAACCATAACCCTAACCCTAAATCCTAAACCCTAACCCTAACCCTAACCCTAAACCCTAACTCTAACCCTAACCCTAACCTACCCTAACCCTAATCCTAACACTGTCGCTAAACCTAACTCTGACCCTTACCGTCTCTCTATCTTTAACTCTAACCCTCACCCTGTAACTAACCCTGTCCCTAAACCTAACATTAACCATCAGCCAATACCTAAACTTAACTATAACCCTAACACTAAACCTAACGATGTCTCAAACCCGAAACGTGTACCTAACCCTAACCCTAACCTTAACCCTAACACTAAACCCGAAACCCTAACACTAACCCTAACCCTAAACCTAAACCCTAAAACCATACCCTAACCCTAACGCTAACCCTAACCATAAACACTAAACCCTAAACCTAACCCTAACCCTAACCCTAAACCCTAAACCCTAACACTAACCCTAACCCTAAACCCTAAACCCTAACCCTAACCCTAACCCTAACCCTAACCCTAACCCTATCCCTAAAACCTAACCCTAACCCTAACCCTAACCCTAACCCTAACTCTAACCCTAACCCTAACCCTAAACCTAACCCTATCCCTAAACCCTAACCCTAAAATGTAAACACTAACCCTCCCCTATTCCTAACCCTAGCCCTAACCCTAACCCTAAACCCTCACCTAACCTGATCCCTAACCCTAACACTGTCGCTAAACCTAACTCTGACGCTTACCGTCTCTCCAACCTTAACTCTAACCCTCACCCTGTCACTAACCCTGTCCCTAAACCTAAACTTAAGCATCAGACAAATCTAAACATAATATAACCCTAACAGTAAACCTAACCATGTCCCAAACCTTAATCCTGTTCCTAACCCTAAACCTAATGCTAACCATAACCCTAACCCTAACCCTAAACCCTAAACCCTAACCTTAACCCTAACCCTAAACCTAAACCGTAACCCTAACCCTAACCCTATCCCTAAAACCTAACCCTAACCCTAACCCTAACCCTAACCTTAACCCTAACACTAACCCTAACCCTAAACCTAAACCCTAAACCCAAACCCTAACCCTAACGCTAACCATAACCATAAACACTAAACCCTAACCCTAACCCTAACCCTAACCCTAACCCTAAACCCTAAACCCTAACACTAACCCTAACCCTAAAGCCTAAACCCTAACTCTAACCCTAACCCTAACCCTAAACCCTAAACCCTAACCCTAAACCTAAACCGTAACCCTAACCGTAACCCTAACCCTAACCCTAACCCTAACTCTAACCCTAAACCTAACCCTAACCCTATCCCTAAACCCTAACCCTAAAATGTAAACACTAACCCTCCCCTATTCCTAACCCTAACCCTAACCCTAACCCTAAACCCTAACCTAACCTGATCCCTAACCCTAACACTGTCGCTAAACCTAACTCTGACCCTTACCGTCTCTCCAACCTTAACTCTAACCCTCACCCTGTCACTAACCCTGTCCCTAAACCTAAACTTAAGCATCAGACAAAACCTAAACATAATATAACCCTAACACTAAACCTAACCATGTATCCAACCCTCAACGTGTACCTAACCCTAACCCTAACCTTAACCCTAACACTAAACCGAAACCCTAACCCTAACCCTAACCCTAAAACTAATCCCTAAACCCTAATCCTAACCCTAACCCTAACCCTAACCCTAAACTTAAACACTAAACCCTAACCCTAACCCTAACCCTAACCCTAACCCTAAACCCTAAACCCTAACACTAACCCTAACCCTAAAGCCTAAACCCTAACTCTAACCCTAACCCTAACACTAAACCCTAAACCCTAACCTTAACCCTAACCCTAAACCTAAACCGTAAACCTAACCCTAACCCTAACCCTAACCCTAACCCTAACCCTAACTCTAACCCTAACCCTAACCCTAACCCTATCCCTAAACTCTAACCCTAAAATGTAAACACTAACCCTCCCCTATTCCTAACCCTAACCCTAACCCTAACCCTAAACCCTAACCTAACCTGATCCCTAACCCTAACACTGTCGCTAAACCTAACTCTGACCCTTACCGTCTCTCCAACCTTAACTCTAACCCTCACCCTGTCACTAACCCTGTCCCTAAACATAAACTTAAGCATCAGACAAAACCTAAACTTAATATAACCCTAACAGTAAACCTAACCATGTCCCAAACCCTAATGCTGCCCCTAACCCTAACCCTAACCATAACCATAACCCTAAGCCTAAATCCTAAACCCTAACCCTAACCCTAACCCTAAACCCTAACTCTAACCCTAACCCTAACCTACCCTAACCCTAATCCTAACACTGTCGCTAAACCTATCTCTGACCCTTACCGTCTCTCTATCTTTAACT
>CM063094.1:65493962-65503962 GCA_031876335.1 Hipposideros larvatus
TGTCCCTAACCCTAAAACTAATGCTAACCCTAACCCTAACCCTAACCCTAAACCCTAAACCCTAACATTAACCCTGACCCTAAACCTAAACCGCAACCCTAACCCTAACCCTATCCCTAAAACCTAACCCTAACCCTAACCCTAACCCTAACCCTAACCTAACCCTAACCCTAACCCTAACACTGTCGCTAAACATAACTCTGTCACTTACCGTCTCTCTATCTTTAACTCTAACCCTCACACTGTAACTAACCCTGTCCCTAAACCTAACCTTAACCATCAGCCAAAACCTAAACTTAACTATAACCCTAACACTAAACCTAACCATGTCTCAAACCCGAATCGTGTACCTAACCCTAACCATAACCTTAACCCTAACACTAAACCCGAAACCCTAACACTAACCCTAACCCTAAACCTAAACCCTAAACCCAAACCCTAACCCTAACGCTAACCCTAACCATAAACACTAAACCCTAAACCTAACCCTAACCCTAACCCTAACCCTAAACCCTAAACCCTAACACTAACCCTAACCCTAAACCCTAAACCCTAACCTTAACCCTAACGCTAAACCTAAACCGTAAACCTAACCCTAACCCTATCCCTAAAACCTAACCCTAACCCTAACCCTAACCCTAACTCTAACACTAACCCTAAACCTAACCCTATCCCTGAACCCTAACCCTAAAATGTAAACACTAACCCTCCCCTATTCCTAACCCTAACCCTAACCCTAACCCTAAACCCTAACCTAACCTGATCCCTAACCCTAACACTGTCGCTAAACCTAACTCTGACCCTTACCGTCTCTCCAACCTTAACTCTAACCCTCACCCTGTCACTAACCCTGTCCCTAAACCTAAACTTAAGCATCAGACAAAACCTAAACTTAATATTACCCTAACAGTAAACCTAACCATGTCCCAAACCCTAATCCTGTCCCTAACCCTAACCCTAACCCTAACCCTAACCCTAAACCCTAAACCCAAAACTTAACCCTAACCCTAAACCTAAACCGTAACCCTAACCCTAACCCTATCCCTAAAACCTAACCCTAACTCTAACCCTAACCCTAACCCTAACCTAACCCTAACCCTAACCCTAACACTGTCGCTAAACCTAACTCTGACCCTTACCGTCTCTCTATCTTTAACTCTAACCCTCACCCTGTAACTAACCCTGTCCCTAAACCTAACCTTAACCATCAGCCAAAACCTAAACTTAACTAAAACCCTAACACTAAACCTAACCTTGTCTCAAACCCGAAACGTGTACCTAACCCTAACCCTAACCTTAACCCTAACAGTAAACCCGAAACCCTAACACTAACACTACCCTAAACTTAAACCCTAAACCCAAACCCTAACCCTAACTCTAACCCTAACACTAACCCTAACCCTATCCCTAAACCCTAACCCTAAAATGTTAACACTTACCCTCCCCTATTCCTAACCCTAACCCTAACCCTAACCCTAAACCCTAACCTAACCTGATCCCTAACCCTAACACTGTCGCTAAACCTAACTCTGACCCTTACCGTCTCTCCAACCTTAACTCTAACCCTCACCCTGTCACTAACCCTGTCCCTAAACCTAAACTTAAGCATCAGACAAAACCTAAACTTAATATTACCCTAAAAGTAAACCTAACCATGTCCCAAACCCTAATCCTGTCCCTAACCCTAACACTAACCCTAACCCTAACCCTAACACTAACCCTAACCCTAAACCTAAACACTAAACCCAAAACCTAACCCTAACGCTAGCCCTAACCATAAACTCTAAACCCTAACCCTAACCCTAACCCTAACCCTAGTCCTATCCCTAAAACCTAACCCTAACCCTAACCCTAACTCTAACCCTAACCCTAACCCTATCCCTAAACCCTAACCCTAAAATGTTAACACTAACCCTCCCCTATTCCTAACCCTAACCCTAACCCTAACCCTAAACCCTAACCTAACCTGATCCCTAACCGTAACACTGTCGCTAAACCTAACTCTGACCCTTACCGTCTCTCCAAACTTAACTCTAACCCTCACCCTGTCACTAACCCTGTCCCTAAACCTAAACTTAAGCATCAGACAAAACCTAAACTTAATATAACCCTAACAATAAACCTAACCATGTCCCAAACCCTAATCCTGTCCCTAACCCTAAAACTAATGCTAACCCTAACCCTAACCCTAACCCTAAACCCTAAACCCTAACATTAACCCTAACCCTAAACCTAAACCGTAATCCTAACCATAACCCTATCCCTAAAACCTAACCCTAACCCTAACCCTAACCCTAACCCTAACCTAACCCTAACCCTAACCCTAACACTGTCGCTAAACATAACTCTGTCACTTACCGTCTCTCTATCTTTAACTAAAACCCTCACCCTGTAACTAACCCTGTCCCTAAACCTAACCTTAACCATCAGCCAAAACCTAAACTTAACTATAACCCTAACACTAAACCTAACCATGTCTCAAACCCGAAACGTGTACCTAACCCTAACTCTAACCCTAACCCTAACACTAAACCCTAACCCCTAACCTTAACCCTAACCCTAAAACTAAACCGTAAACCTAACCATAACCCTAACCCTAACCCTAACCCTAACCCTAACTCTAACCCTAACCCTAACCCTAACCCTATCCCTGAACCCTAACCCTAAAATGTAAACACTAACCCTCCCCTATTCCTAACCCTAACCCAATCCCTAACCCTAAACCCTAACCTAACCTGATCCCTAACCCTAACACTGTCGCTAAACCTAAGTCTGACCCTTACCGTCTCTCCAACCTTAACTCTAACCCTCACCCTGTCACTAACCCTGTCCCTAAACATAAACTTAAGCATCTGACAAAACCTAAACTTAATATAACCCTAACAGTAAACCTAACCATGTCCCAAACCCTAATCCTGTCCCTAACCCTAAAACTAATGCTAACCCTAACCCTAACCCTAACCCTAAACCCTAAACCCTAACATTAACCCTGACCCTAAACCTAAACCGCAACCCTAACCCTAACCCTATCCCTAAAACCTAACCCTAACCCTAACCCTAACCCTAACCTAACCCTAACCC
The DNA here is from genome assembly GCA_031876335.1 of Hipposideros larvatus. Lineage (NCBI taxonomy): Eukaryota > Metazoa > Chordata > Mammalia > Chiroptera > Hipposideridae > Hipposideros > Hipposideros larvatus. The sequence continues at coordinate 65,497,044 of CM063094.1, forward strand.
TAACCCTAACACTGTCGCTAAACATAACTCTGTCACTTACCGTCTCTCTATCTTTAACTCTAACCCTCACACTGTAACTAACCCTGTCCCTAAACCTAACCTTAACCATCAGCCAAAACCTAAACTTAACTATAACCCTAACACTAAACCTAACCATGTCTCAAACCCGAATCGTGTACCTAACCCTAACCATAACCTTAACCCTAACACTAAACCCGAAACCCTAACACTAACCCTACCCTAAACTTAAACCCTAAACCCAAACCCTAACCCTAACGCTAACCCTAACCATAAACACTAAACCCTAAACCTAACCCTAACCCTAACCCTAACCCTAACCCTAACCCTAACCCTAACCCTAACCCTAACCCTAACCCTAACCCTAACCCTAATCCCTAATCCTCTCCCTAACCCTAACCCTAACCCTAACCCTAACCCTATCCCTAACCCTAAACCCTAAACCCTAACCTTAACCCTAACCCTAAACCTAAACCGTAACCCTAACACTAACCCTATCCCTAAAACTTAACCCTAACTCTAACCCTAACCCTAACCCTAACCTAACCCTAACCTTAACCCTAACCCTAACCCTAACCCTAACCCTAACCCTAACCCTAACCCTAACACTAAACCTAACCTTGTCTCAAACCCGAAACGTGTACCTAACCCTAACCCTAACTTTAACCCTAACACTAAACCCGAAACCCTAACACTAACCCTACCCTAAACTTAAACCCTAAACCCAATCCCTAACCCTAACGCTAACCCTAACTATAAACACTAAACCCTAACCCTAACCCTAACCCTAACCCTAACCCTAAACCCTAAACCCTAACAATAACCCTAACCCTAAAGCCTAAACCCTAACCCTAACCCTAACCCTAACCCTAACCCTAACCCTATCCCTAAACCCTAACCCTAAAGTGTAAACACTTACCCTCCCCTATTCCTAACCCTAACCCTAACCCTAACCCTAACCCTAAACCCTAAACCCTAACACTAACCCTAACCCTAAAGTCTAAACCCTAACTCTAACCCTAACCCTAACCCTAAACCCTAAACCCTAACCTTAACCCTAACCCTAAACCTAAACCGTAAACCTAACCCTAACCCTAACCCTAACCCTAACCCTAAAACTAACTCTAACCCTAACCCTAACCCTAACCCTATCCCTAAACCCTAACCCTAAAATGTAAACACTAACCCTCCCCTATTCCTAACCCTAACGCTAACCCTAACCCTAAACCCTAACCTAACCTGATCCCTAACCCTAACACTGTCGCTAAACCTAACTCTGACCCTTACCGTCTCTCCAACCTTAACTCTAACCCTCACCCTGTCACTAACCCTGTCCCTAAACATAAACTTAAGCATCAGACAAAACCTAAACTTAATATAACCCTAACAGTAAACCTAACCATGTCCCAAACCCTAATCCTGCCCCTAACCCTAACCCTAACCATAAACATAACCCTAACCCTAAATCCTAAACCCTAACCCTAACCCTAACCCTAAACCCTAACTCTAACCCTAACCCTAACCTACCCTAACCCTAATCCTAACACTGTCGCTAAACCTAACTCTGACCCTTACCGTCTCTCTATCTTTAACTCTAACCCTCACCCTGTAATTAACCCTGTCCCTAAACCTAACATTAACCATCAGCCAAAACCTAAACTTAACTATAACCCTAACACTAAACCTAACCATGTCTCAAACCCGAAACGTGTACCTAACCCTAACCTTAACCCTAACACTAAACCCGAAACCCTAACACTAACCCTAACCCTAAACCTAAACCCTAAACCCAAACCCTAACCCTAACGCTAACCCTAACCATAAACACTAAACCCTAAACCTAACCCTAACCCTAACCCTAACCCTAAACCCTAAACCCTAACACTAACCCTAACCCTAAACCCTAAACCCTAACCTTAACCCTAACCATAAACCTAAACCGTAACCGTAACCCTAACCCTATCCCTAAAACCTAACCCTAACGCTAACCCTAACCCTAACTCTAACACTAAACCTAACCCTAACCCTATCCCTAAACCCTAACCCTAAAATGTAAACACTAAACCTCCCCTATTCCTAACCCTAACCCTAACTCTAACCCTAAACCCTAACCTAACCTGATCCCTAACCCTAACACTGTCGCTAAACCTAACTCTGACCCTTACCGTCTCTCCAACCTTAACTCTAACCCTCACCCTGTCACTAACCCTGTCCCTAAACCTAAACTTAAGCATCAGACAAAACCTAAACATAATATTACCCTAACAGTAAACCTAACCATGTCCCAAACGCTAATCCTGTCCCTAACCCTAACCCTAACCCTAACCCTAACCCTAACCCTAACCCTAACACCAAACCCTAAACCCTAACCCTAACCCTATCCCTAAAACCTAACCCAAACTCTAACCCTAACCCTAACCCTAACCTAACCCTAACCCTAACCCTAACACTGTCGCTAAACCTAACTCTGACCCTTACCGTCTCTCTATCTTTAACTCTAACCCTTACACTGTAACTAAACCTGTCCCTAAACCTAACCTTAACCATCAGCCAAAACCTAAACTTAACTATAACCCTAACACTAAACCTAACCTTGTCTCAAACCCGAAACGTGTACCTAACCCTAACCCTAACCTTAAGCCTAACACTAAACCCGAAACCCTAACACTAACCCTACCCTAAACTTAAACCCTAAACCCAAACCCTAACCCTAACGCTAACCCTAACCATAAACACTAAACCCTAAACCTAACCTTAACCCTAACCCTAACCCTAAACCCTAAACCCTAACAATAACCCTAACCCTAAAACCTAAACCCTAACTCTAAACCTAACCTAACCTTAAACCCTAAACCCTAACCTTAACCCTAACCCTAAACGTAAACCGTAACCCTAAACCTAACCCTATCCCTAAAACCTAACCCTAACCCTAACCCTAACCCTAACCCTAACCCTAACTCTAACCCTAACCCTAACGCTAACCCTATCCCTAAACCCTAACCCTAAAATGTAAACACTTACCCTCCCCTATTCCTAACCCTAACCCTAACCCTAACCCTAACCCTAAACCCTAACCTAACCTGATCCCTAACCCTAACACTGTCGCTAAACCTAACTCTGACCCTTACCGTCTCTCCAACCTTAACTCTAACCCTCACCCTGTCACTAACCCTGTCCCTAAACCTAAACTTAAGCATCAGACAAAAACTAAACTTAATATTACCCTAACAGTAAACCTAACCATGTCCCAAACCCTAATCCTGTCCCTAACCCTAACCCTAACCCTAACCCTAACCCTAACCCTAAACCTAAACCCTAAAGCCTAACCCTAACCCTAAACCTAACCCTAAACCCTAACTCTAACCCTATCCCTAACCTACCCTAACCCTAATCCTAACACTGTCGCTAAACCTAACTCTGACCCTTACCGTCTCTCTATCTTTAACTCTAACCCTCACCCTGTAACTAACCCTGTCCCTAAACCTAACATTAACCATCAGCCAAAACCTAAAATTAACTATAACCCTAACACTAAACCTAACCATGTCTCAAACCCGAAACGTGTACCTAACCCTAACCCTAACCTTAACCCTAACACTATACCCGAAACCCTAACACTAACCCTAACCCTAAACCTAAACCCTAAACCCAAACCCTAACCCTAACGCTAACCCTAACCATAAACACTAAACCCTAAACCTAACCCTAACCCTAACCCTAACCCTAAACCCTAAACCCTAACACTAACCCTAACCCTAAACCCTAAACCCTAACCTTAACCCTAACGCTAAACCTAAACCGTAAACCTAACCCTAACCCTATCCCTAAAACCTAACCCTAACCCTAACCCTAACCCTAACTCTAACACTAACCCTAAACCTAACCCTATCCCTGAACCCGAACCCTAAAATGTAAACACTAACCCTCCCCTATTCCTAACCCTAACCCTAACCCTAACCCTAAACCCTAACCTAACCTGATCCCTAACCCTAACACTGTCGCTAAACCTAACTCTGACCCTTACCGTCTCTCCAACCTTAACTCTAACCCTCACCCTGTCACTAACCCTGTCCCTAAACCTAAACTTAAGCATCAGACAAAACCTAAACTTAATATTACCCTAATAGTAAACCTAACCATGTCCCAAACCCTAATCCTGTCCCTAACCCTAACCCTAACCCTAACCCTAACCCTAAACCCTAAACCCTAAACTTAACCCTAACCCTAAACCTAAACCGTAACCCTAACCCTAACCCTATCCCTAAAACCTAACCCTAACTCTAACCCTAACCCTAACCCTAACCTAACCCTAACCCTAACCCTAACACTGTCGCTAAACCTAACTCTGACCCTTACCGTCTCTCTATATTTAACTCTAACCCTCACCCTGTAACTAACCCTGTCCCTAAACCTAACCTTAACCATCAGCCAAAACCTAAACTTAACTAAAACCCTAACACTAAACCTAACCTTGTCTCAAACCCGAAACGTGTACCTAACCCTAACCCTAACCTTAACCCTAACAGTAAACCCGAAACCCTAACACTAACCCTACCCTAAACTTAAACCCTAAACCCAAAACCTAACCCTAACGCTAACCCTAACCATAAACACTAAACCCTAAACCTAACCCTAACCCTAACCCTAACCCTAAACCCTAAACCCTAACAATAACCCTAACCCTAAAGCCTAAACCCTAACTCTAACCCTAACCCTAACCCTAAACCCTAAACCCTAACCTTAACCCTAACCCTAAACCTAAACCGTAACCCTAAACCTAACCCTGTCCCTAAAACCTAACCCTAACCCTAACCCTAACCCTAAACCTAACCCTAACTCTAACCCTAACACTAACCCTAACCCTATCCCTAAACCCTAACCCTAAAATGTTAACACTTACCCTCCCCTATTCCTAACCCTAACCCTAACCCTAACCCTAAACCCTAACCTAACCTGATCCCTAACCCTAACACTGTCGCTAAACCTAACTCTGACCCTTAACGTCTCTCCAACCTTAACTCTAGCCCTCACCCTGTCACTAACCCTGTCCCTAAACCTAAACTTAAGCATCAGACAAAACCTAAACTTAATATTACCTAACAGTAAACCTAACCATGTCCCAAACCCTAATCCTGTCCCTAACCCTAACCTTAACCCTAACCCTGGCCCTAACCCTAACCCTAAACCCTAAACCCTAACCTTAACCCTAACCCTAAACCTAAACCGTAACTCTAACCCTAACCCTATCCCTAAAACCTAACCCTAACCCTAACCCTAACCCTAACCCTAACCTAACCCTAACCCTAACCCTAACACTGTCGCTAAACCTAACTCTGACCCTTACCGTCTCTCTATCTTTAACTCTAACCCTCACCCTGTAACTAAACCTGTCCCTAAACCTAACCTTAACCATCAGCCAAAACCTAAACTTAACTATAACCCTAACACTAAACCTAACCTTGTCTCAAACCCGAAACGTGTACCTAACCCTAACCCTAACCTTAACCCTAACACTAAACCCGAAACCCTAACACTAACCCTACCCTAAACTTAAACCCTAAACCCAAACCCTAACCCTAACGCTAACCCTAACCATAAACACTAAACCCTAAACCTAACCCTAACCCTAACCCTAACCCTAAACCCTAAACCCTAACAATAACCCTAACCCTAAAGCCTAAACCCTAACTCTAACCCTAACCCTAACCCTAATCCCTAAACCCTAACCTTAACCCTAACCCTAAACCTAAACAGTAACCCTAAACCTAACCCTATCCCTAAAACCTAACCCTAACTCTAACCCTAACCCTAACCCTAACACTAACTCTAACCCTAACCCTAACCCTAACCCTATCCCTAAACCCTAACCCTAAAATGTAAACACTTACCCTCCCCTATTCCTAACCCTAACCCTAACCCTAACCCTAAACCCTAACCTAACCTGATCCCTAACCCTAACACTGTCGCTAAACCTAACTCTGACCCTTACCGTCTCTCCAACCTTAACTCTAACCCTCACCCTGTCACTAACCCTGTCCCTAAACCTAAACTTAAGCATCAGACAAAACCTAAACTTAATATTACCCTAACAGTAAACCTAACCATGTCCCAAACCCTAATCCTGTCCCTAACCTAACCCTAACCCTAACCCTAACCCTAACACTAACCCTAACCCTAAACCTAAACCCTAAACCCAAAACCTAACCCTAACGCTAACCCAAACCATAAACACTAAACCCTAACCCTAACCCTAACCCTAAACCTAACCCTAAACCCTAAACCCTAACACTAACCCTAACCATAAAGCCTAAACCCTAACTCTAACCCTAACCCTAAACCTAAACCCTAAACCCTAACCTTAACCCTAACCCTAAACCTAAACCGTAACCCTAACCCTAACCCTATCCCTAAACCCTAACTCTAACCCTAACCCTAACCTAACCCTAACCCTAACCCTAACACTGTCGCTAAACCTAACTCTGACCCTTACCGTCTCTCTATCTTTAACTCTAACCCTCACCCTGTAACTAACCCTGTCCCTAAACCTAACCTTAACCATCAGCCAAAACCTAAACTTAACCCTAACCCTAACCCTAACCCTAACCCTATCCCTAAAACCTAACCCTAACCCTAACCCTAACCCTACCCCTAACTCTAACCCTAACCCTAACCCTCACCCTATCCCTAAACACTAACCCTAAAACGTAAACACTAACCCTCCCCTATTCCTAACCCTAACACTAACCCTAACCCTAAACCGTAACCTAACCTGATCCCTAACCCTAACACTGTCGCTAAACCTAACTCTGACCCTTCCCGTCTCTCCAACCTTAACTCTAACCCTCACCCTGTCACTAACCCTGTCCCTAAACCTAAACTTATGCATCAGACAAAACCTAAA
>CM063094.1:65508962-65526462 GCA_031876335.1 Hipposideros larvatus
AAGCATCAGACAAAACCTAAACTTAATATAACACTAACAGTAAACCTAACCATGTCCCAAACCATAACCTGCCCCTAACCCTAACCCTAACCATAACCATAACCCTAACCCTAAATCCTAAACCCTAACCCTAACCCTAACCCTAAACCCTAACTCTAACCCTAACCCTAACCTACCATAACCCTAATCCTAACACTGTCGCTAAACCTAACTCTGACCCTTACCGTCTCTCTATCTTTAACTCTAACCCTCACCCTGTAACTAACCCTGTCCCTAAACCTAACATTAACCATCAGCCAAAACCTAAACTTAACTATAACCCTAACACTAAACCTAACCATGTCTCAAACCCGAAACGTGTACCTAACCCTAACCCTAACCTTAACCCTAACACTAAACCCGAAACCCTAACACTAACCCTATCCCTAAACCTAAACCCTAAACCCAAACCCTAACCCTAACGCTAACCCTAAACATAAACACTAAACCCTAAACCTAACCCTAACCCTAACCCTAACCCTAAACCCTAAACCCTAACACTAACCCTAACCCTAAACCCTAAACCCTAACCTTAACCCTAACCCTAAACCTAAACCGTAACCCTAACCCTAACCCTATCCCTAAAACCTAACCCTAACCCTAACCCTAACCCTAACTCTAACACTAACCCTAACCCTAACCCTATCCCTAAACCCTAACCCTAAAATGTAAACACTAACCCTCCCCTATTCCTAACCCTAACCCTAACCCTAACCCTAATCCCTAACCTACCCTATCCCTAACCCTAACACTGTCGCTAAACCTAACTCTGACCCTTACCGTCTGTCCAACCTTAACTCTAACCGTCACCCTGTCACTAACCCTGTCCCTAAACCTAAACTTAAGCATCAGACAAAACCTAAACTTAATATTACCCTAACAGTAAACCTAACCATGTCCCAAACACTAATCCTGTCCCTAACCCTAACCCTAACCCTAACCCTAACCCTAACCCTAACCCTAACACTAACCCTAACCCTAAAACCTAAACCCTAACCTTAACCCTAACCCTAAACCTAAACCGTAACCCTAACCCTAACCCTATCCCTAAAACCTAACCCTAACCCTAACCCTAACCCTACCCCTAACTCTAACCCTATCCCTAACCCTAACCCTATCCCTAAACACTAACCCTAAAACGTAAACACTAACCCTCCCCTATTCCTAACCCTAACACTAACCCTAACCCTAAACCGTAACCTAACCTGATCCGTAACCCTAACACTGTCGCTAAACCTAACTCTGACCCTTACCGTCTCTCCAACCTTAACTCTAACCCTCACCCTGTCACTAACCCTGTCCCTAAACCTAAACTTATGCATCAGACAAAACCTAAACTTAATATTACCCTAAAAGTAAACCTAACCATGTCCCAAACCCTAATCCTGTCCCTAAACCTAACCCTAACCCTAACCCTAACCCTAACACTAACCCTAACCCTAAACCTAAACACTAAACACAAAACCTAACCCTAACGCTAGCCCTAACCATAAACACTAAACCCTAACCCTAACCAAACCCTAACCCTAACCCTATCCCTAAAACCTAACCCTAACCCTAACCCTAACTCTAACCCTAACCCTAACCCTATCCCTAAACCCTAACCCTAAAATGTAAACACTAACCCTCCCCTATTCCTAACCCTAACCCTAACCCTAACCCTAAACCCTAACCTAACCTGATCCCTAACACTAACACAGTGGCTAAACCTAACTCTGACCCTTACCGTCTCTCCAAACTTAACTCTAACCCTCACCCTGTCACTAACCCTGTCCCTAAACCTAAACTTAAGCATCAGACAAAACCTAAACTTAATATAACCCTAACAGTAAACCTAACCATGTCCCAAACCCTAATCGTGTCCCTAACCCTAAAACTAATGCTAACCCTAACCCTAACCCTAACCCTAAACCCTAAACCCTAACATTAACCCTAACCCTAAACCTAAACCGTAACCCTAACCCTAACCCTATCCCTAAAACCTAACCCTAAACCTAACCCTAACCCTAACCCTAACCTAACCCTAACCCTAACCCTAACACTGTCGCTAAACATAACTCTGTCACTTACCGTCTCTCTATCTTTAACTCTAACCCTCACCCTGTAACTAACCCTGTCCCTAAACCTAACCTTAACCATCAGCCAAAACCTAAACTTAACTATAACCCTAACACTAAACCTAACCATGTCTCAAACCCGAAACGTGTACCTAACCCTAACCATAACCTTAACACTAACACTAAACCCGAAACCCTAACACTAACCCTAACCCTAAACCTAAACCCTAAACCCAAACCCTAACCCTAACGCTAACCCTAACCTTAAACACTAAACCCTAACCCTAACCCTAACCCTAACCCTAACCCTAACCCTAAACCCTAAACCCTAACAATAACCCTAACCCTAAAGCCTAAACCCTAACTCTAACCCTAACCCTAATCCTAAACCCTAAACCCTAACCTTAACCCTAACCCTAAACCTAAACCGTAAACCTAACCCTAACCCTAACCCTAACCCTAACCGCAACCCTAACTCTAACCCTAAACCTAACCCTAACCCTATCCCTAAACCCTAACCCTAAAATGTAAACACTAACCCTCCCCTATTCCTAACCCTAACCCTAACCCTAACCCTAAACCCTATCCTAACCTGATCCCTAACCCTAACACTGTCGCTAAACCTAACTCTGACCCTTACCGTCTCTCCAACCTTAACTCTAACCCTCACCCTGTCACTAACCATGTCCCTAAACATAAACTTAAGCATCAGACAAAACCTAAACTTAATATAACACTAACAGTAAACCTAACCATGTCCCAAACCATAATCCTGCCCCTAACCCTAACCCTAACCATAACCATAACCCTAACCCTAAATCCTAAACCCTAACCCTAACCCTAACCCTAAACCCTAACTCTAACCCTAACCCTAACCTACCATAACCCTAATCCTAACACTGTCCCTAAACCTAACCTTAACCATCAGCCAAAACCTAAACTTAACTATAACCCTAACACTAAACCTAACCATGTCTCAAACCCGAAACGTGTACCTAACCCTAACCCTAACCTTAACCCTAACACTAAACCCGAAACCCTAACACTAACCCTAACCCTAAACCTAAACCCTAAACCCAAACCCTAACCCTAACGCTAACCCAAAACATAAACACTAAACCCTAAACCTAACCCTAACCCTAACCCTAACCCTAAACCCTAAACCCTAACACTAACCCTAACCCTAAACCCTAAACCCTAACCTTAACCCTAACCCTAAACCTAAACCGTAACCCTAACCCTAACCCTATCCCTAAAACCTAACCCTAACCCTAACCCTAACCCTAACTCTAACACTAACCCTAACCCTAACCCTATCCCTAAACCCTAACCCTAAAATGTAAACACTAACCCTCCCCTATTCCTAACCCTAACCCTAACCCTAACCCTAAACCCTAACCTAACCTGATCCCTAACCCTAACACTGTCGCTAAACCTAACTCTGACCCTTACCGTCTGTCCAACCTTAACTCTAACCCTCACCCTGTCACTAACCCTGTCCCTAAACCTAAACTTAAGCATCAGACAAAACCTAAACTTAATATTACCCTAACAGTAAACCTAACCATGTCCCAAACACTAATCCTGTCCCTAACCCTAACCCTAACCCTAACCCTAACCCTAACCCTAAACCCTAAACCCTAACCTTAACCCTAACCCTAAACCTAAACCGTAACCCTAACCGTAACCCTATCCCTAAAACCTAACCCTAACTCTAACCCTAATCCTAACCCTAACCTAACCCTAACCCTAACCCTAACACTGTCGCTAAACCTAACTGTGACCCTTACCGTCTCTCCAACCTTAACTCTGACCCTCACCCTGTCACTAACCCTGTCCCTAAACATAAACTTAAGCATCAGCCAAAACCTAAACTTAACTATAACCCTAACACTAAACCTAACCTTGTCTCAAACCCGAAACGTGTACCTAACCCTAACCCTAACCTTAACCCTAACCCTAACTCTAACCCTAACCCTAACCCTATCCCTAAACCCTAACCCTAAAATGTAAACACTAACCCTCCCCTATTCCTAACCCTAACCCTAACCCTAACCCTAAACCCTAACCTAACCTGATCCCTAACACTAACACAGTGGCTAAACCCAACTCTGACCCTTACCGTCTCTCCAAACTTAACTCTAACCCTCACCCTGTCACTAACCCTGTCCCTAAACCTAAACTTAAGCATCAGACAAAACCTAAACTTAATATAACCCTAACAGTAAACCTAACCATGTCCCAAACCCTAATCGTGTCCCTAACCCTAAAACTAATGCTAACCCTAACCCTAACCCTAACCCTAAACCCTAAACCCTAACATTAACCCTAACCCTAAACCTAAACTGTAACCCTAACCCTAACCCTATCCCTAAAACCTAACCCTAAACCTAACCCTAACCCTAACCCTAACCTAACCCTAACCCTAACCCTAACACTGTCGCTAAACATAACTCTGTCACTTACCGTCTCTCTATCTTTAACTCTAACCCTCACCCTGTAACTAACCCTGTCCCTAAACCTAACCTTAACCATCAGCCAAAACCTAAACTTAACTATAAGCCTAACACTAAACCTAACCATGTCTCAAACCCGAAACGTGTACCTAACCCTAACCATAACCTTAACACTAACACTAAACCCGAAACCCTAACACTAACCCTAACCCTAAACCTAAACCCTAAACCCAAACCCTAACCCTAACGCTAACCCTAACCTTAAACACTAAACCCTAACCCTAACCCTAACCCTAACCCTAACCCTAACCCTAAACACTAAACCCTAACAATAACCCTAACCCTAAAGCCTAAACCCTAACTCTAACCCTAACCCTAATCCTAAACCCTAAACCCTAACCTTAACCCTAACCCTAAACCTAAACCGTAAACCTAACCCTAACCCTAACCCTAACCCTAAACCTAACCCTAACCCTATCCCTAAACCCTAACCCTAAAATGTAAACACTAACCCTCCCCTATTCCTAACCCTAACCCTAACCCTATCCCTAAACCCTATCCTAACCTGATCCCTAACCCTAACACTGTTGCTAAACCTAACTCTGACCCTTACCGTCTCTCCAACCTTAACTCTAACCCTCACCCTGTCACTAACCATGTCCCTAAACATAAACTTAAGCATCAGACAAAACCTAAACTTAATATAACACTAACAGTAAACCTAACCATGTCCCAAACCATAATCCTGCCCCTAACCCTAACCCTAACCATAACCATAAACCTAACCCTAAATCCTAAACCCTAACCCTAACCCTAACCCTAAACCCTAACTCTAACCCTAACCCTAACCTACCATAACCCTAATCCTAACACTGTCGCTAAACCTAACTCTGACCCTTACCGTCTCTCTATCTTTAACTCTAACCCTCACCCTGTAACTCACCCTGTCCCTAAACCTAACATTAACCATCAGCCAAAACCTAAACTTAACTATAACCCTAACACTAAACCTAACCATGTCTCAAACCCGAAACGTGTACCTAACCCTAACCCTAACCTTAACCCTAACACTAAACCCGAAACCCTAACACTAACCCTAACCCTAAACCTAAACCCTAAACCCAAACCCTAACCCTAACGCTAACCCTAAACATAAACACTAAACCCTAAACCTAACCCTAACCCTAACCCTAACCCTAAACCCTAAACCCTAACACTAACCCTAACCCTAAACCCTAAACCCTAACCTTAGCCCTAACCCTAAACCTAAACCGTAACCCTAACCCTAACCCTATCCCTAAAACCTAACCCTAACCCTAACCCTAACCCTAACTCTAACACTAACCCTAACCCTAACCCTATCCCTAAACCCTAACCCTAAAATGTAAACACTAACCCTCCCCTATTCCTAACCCTAACCCTAACCCTAACCCTAATCCCTAACCTAACCTGATCCCTAACCCTAACACTGTCGCTAAACCTAACTCTGACCCTTACCGTCTGTCCAACTTTAACTCTAACCGTCACCCTGTCACTAACCCTGTCCCTAAACCTAAACTTAAGCATCAGACAAAACCTAAACTTAATATTACCCTAACAGTAAACCTAACCATGTCCCAAACACTAATCCTGTCCCTAACCCTAACCCTAACCCTAACCCTAACCCTAACCCTAACCCTAACCCTAACACTAACCCTAACCCTAAAGCCTAAACCCTAACTCTAACCCTAACCCTAACCCTAAAACCTAAACCCTAACCTTAACCCTAACCCTAAACCTAAACCGTAACCCTAACCCTAACCCTATCCCTAAAACCTAACCCTAACCCTAACCCTAACCCTACCCCTAACTCTAACCCTAACCCTAACCCTAACCCTATCCCTAAACACTAACCCTAAAACGTAAACACTAACCCTCCCCTATTCCTAACCCTAACACTAACCCTAACCCTAAACCGTAACCTAACCTGATCCCTAACCCTAACACTGTCGCTAAACCTAACTCTGACCCTTACCGTCTCTCCAACCTTAACTCTAACCCTCACCCTGTCACTAACCCTGTCCCTAAACCTAAACTTATGCATCAGACAAAACCTAAACTTAATATTACCCTAAAAGTAAACCTAACCATGTCCCAAACCCTAATCCTGTCCCTAAACCTAACCCTAACCCTAACCCTAACCCTAACACTAACCTTAACCCTAAACCTAAACACTAAACACAAAACCTAACCCTAACGCTAGCCCTAACCATAAACACTAAACCCTAACCCTAACCAAACCCTAACCCTAACCCTATCCCTAAAACCTAACCCTAACCCTAACCCTAACTCTAACCCTAACCCTAACCCTATCCCTAAACCCTAACCCTAAAATGTAAACACTAACCCTCCCCTATTCCTAACCCTAACCCTAACCCTAACCCTAAACCCTAACCTAACCTGATCTAACACTAACACAGTGGCTAAACCTAACTCTGACCCTTACCGTCTCTCCAAACTTAACTCTAACCCTCACCCTGTCACTAACCCTGTCCCTAAACCTAAACTTAAGCATCAGACAAAACCTAAACTTAATATAACCCTAACAGTAAACCTAACCATGTCCCAAACCCTAATCGTGTCCCTAACCCTAAAACTAATGCTAACCCTAACCCTAACCCTAACCCTAAACCCTAAACCCTAACATTAACCCTAACCCTAAACCTAAACCGTAACCCTAACCCTAACCCTATCCCTAAAACCTAACCCTAAACCTAACCCTAACCCTAACCCTAACCTAACCCTAACCCTAACCCTAACACTGTCGCTAAACATAACTCTGTCACTTACCGTCTCTCTATCTTTAACTCTAACCCTCACCCTGTAACTAACCCTGTCCCTAAACCTAACCTTAACCATCAGCCAAAACCTAAACTTAACTATAACCCTAACACTAAACCTAACCATGTCTCAAACCCGAAACGTGTACCTAACCCTAACCATAACCTTAACACTAACACTAAACCCGAAACCCTAACACTAACCCTAACCCTAAACCTAAACCCTAAACCCAAACCCTAACCCTAACGCTAACCCTAACCTTAAACACTAAACCCTAACCCTAACCCTAACCCTAACCCTAACCCTAAACCCTAAACCCTAACAATAACCCTAACCCTAAAGCCTAAATCCTAACTCTAACACTAACCCTAATCCTAAACCCTAAACCCTAACCTTAACCCTAACCCTAAACCTAAACCGTAAACCTAACCCTAACCCTAACCCTAACCCTAACCGCAACCCTAACTCTAACCCTAAACCTAACCCTAACCCTATCCCTAAACCCTAACCCTAAAATGTAAACACTAACCCTCCCCTATTCCTAACCCTAACCCTAACCCTAACCCTAAACCCTATCCTAACCTGATCCCTAACCCTAACACTGTCCCTAAACCTAACTCTGACCCTTACCGTCTCTCCAACCTTAACTCTAACCCTCACCCTGTCACTAACCATGTCCCTAAACATAAACTTAAGCATCAGACAAAACCTAAACTTAATATAACACTAACAGTAAACCTAACCATGTCCCAAACCATAATCCTGCCCCTAACCCTAACCCTAACCATAACCATAACCCTAACCCTAAATCCTAAACCCTAACCCTAACCCTAACCCTAAACCCTAACTCTAACCCTAACCCTAACCTACCATAACCCTAATCCTAACACTGTCGCTAAACCTAACTCTGACCCTTACCGTCTCTCTATCTTTAACTCTAAACCTCACCCTGTAACTAACCCTGTCCCTAAACCTAACATTAACCATCAGCCAAAACCTAAACTTAACTATAACCCTAACACTAAACCTAACCATGTCTCAAACCCGAAACGTGTACCTAACCCTAACCCTAACCTTAACCCTAACACTAAACCCGAAACCCTAACACTAACCCTAACCCTAAACCTAAACCCTAAACCCAAACCCTAACCCTAACGCTAACCCAAAACATAAACACTAAACCCTAAACCTAACCCTAACCCTAACCCTAACCCTAAACCCTAAACCCTAACACTAACCCTAACCCTAAACCCTAAACCCTAACCTTAACCCTAACCCTAAACCTAAACCGTAACCCTAACCCTAACCCTATCCCTAAAACCTAACCCTAACCCTAACCCTAACCCTAACTCTACCACTAACCCTAACCCTAACCCTATCCCTAAACCCTAACCCTAAAATGTAAACACTAACCCTCCCCTATTCCTAACCCTAACCCTAACCCTAACCCTAAACCCTAACCTAACCTGATCCCTAACACTAACACTGTCGCTAAACCTAACTCTGACCCTTACCGTCTGTCCAACCTTAACTCTAACCCTCACCCTGTCACTAACCCTGTCCCTAAACCTAAACTTAAGCATCAGACAAAACCTAAACTTAATATTACCCTAACAGTAAACCTAACCATGTCCCAAACCCTAATCGTGTCCCTAACCCTAAAACTAATGCTAACCCTAACCCTAACCCTAACCCTAAACCCTAAACCCTAACATTAACCCTAACCCTAAACCTAAACCGTAACCCTAACCCTAACCCTATCCCTAAAACCTAACCCTAAACCTAACCCTAACCCTAACCCTAACCTAACCCTAACCCTAACCCTAACACTGTCGCTAAACATAACTCTGTCACTTACCGTCTCTCTATCTTTAACTCTAACCCTCACCCTGTAACTAACCCTGTCCCTAAACCTAACCTTAACCATCAGCCAAAACCTAAACTTAACTATAACCCTAACACTAAACCTAACCATGTCTCAAACCCGAAACGTGTACCTAACCCTAACCATAACCTTAACACTAACACTAAACCCGAAACCCTAACACTAACCCTAACCCTAAACCTAAACCCTAAACCCAAACCCTAACCCTAACGCTAACCCTAACCTTAAACACTAAACCCTAACCCTAACCCTAACCCTAACCCTAACCCTAAACCCTAAACCCTAACAATAACCCTAACCCTAAAGCCTAAATCCTAACTCTAACCCTAACCCTAATCCTAAACCCTAAACCCTAACCTTAACCCTAACCCTAAACCTAAACCGTAAACCTAACCCTAACCCTAACCCTAACCCTAACCGCAACCCTAACTCTAACCCTAAACCTAACCCTAACCCTATCCCTAAACCCTAACCCTAAAATGTAAACACTAACCCTCCCCTATTCCTAACCCTAACCCTAACCCTAACCCTAAACCCTATCCTAACCTGATCCCTAACCCTAACACTGTCCCTAAACCTAACTCTGACCCTTACCGTCTCTCCAACCTTAACTCTAACCCTCACCCTGTCACTAACCATGTCCCTAAACATAAACTTAAGCATCAGACAAAACCTAAACTTAATATAACACTAACAGTAAACCTAACCATGTCCCAAACCATAATCCTGCCCCTAACCCTAACCCTAACCATAACCATAACCCTAACCCTAAATCCTAAACCCTAACCCTAACCCTAACCCTAAACCCTAACTCTAACCCTAACCCTAACCTACCATAACCCTAATCCTAACACTGTCGCTAAACCTAACTCTGACCCTTACCGTCTCTCTATCTTTAACTCTAAACCTCACCCTGTAACTAACCCTGTCCCTAAACCTAACATTAACCATCAGCCAAAACCTAAACTTAACTATAACCCTAACACTAAACCTAACCATGTCTCAAACCCGAAACGTGTACCTAACCCTAACCCTAACCTTAACCCTAACACTAAACCCGAAACCCTAACACTAACCCTAACCCTAAACCTAAACCCTAAACCCAAACCCTAACCCTAACGCTAACCCAAAACATAAACACTAAACCCTAAACCTAACCCTAACCCTAACCCTAACCCTAAACCCTAAACCCTAACACTAACCCTAACCCTAAACCCTAAACCCTAACCTTAACCCTAACCCTAAACCTAAACCGTAACCCTAACCCTAACCCTATCCCTAAAACCTAACCGTAACCCTAACCCTAACCCTAACTCTACCACTAACCCTAACCCTAACCCTATCCCTAAACCCTAACCCTAAAATGTAAACACTAACCCTCCCCTATTCCTAACCCTAACCCTAACCCTAACCCTAAACCCTAACCTAACCTGATCCCTAACACTAACACTGTCGCTAAACCTAACTCTGACCCTTACCGTCTGTCCAACCTTAACTCTAACCCTCACCCTGTCACTAACCCTGTCCCTAAACCTAAACTTAAGCATCAGACAAAACCTAAACTTAATATTACCCTAACAGTAAACCTAACCATGTCCCAAACACTAATCCTGTCCCTAACCCTAACCCTAACCCTAACCCTAACCATAACCCTAACCCTAAACCCTAAACCCTAACCTTAACCCTAACCCTAAACCTAAACCGTAACCCTAACCCTAACCCTATCCCTAAAACCTAACCCTAACTCTAACCCTAATCCTAACCCTAACCTAACCCTAACCCTAACCCTAACACTGTCGCTAAACCTAACACTGACCCTTACCGTCTCTCCAACCTTAACTCTGACCCTCACCCTGTCACTAACCCTGTCCCTAAACATAAACTTAAGCATCAGCCAAAACCTAAACTTAACTATAACCCTAACACTAAACCTAACCTTGTCTCAAACCCGAAACGTGTACCTAACCCTAACCCTAACCTTAACCCTAACACTAAACCCGAAACCCTAACACTAACCCTACCCTAAACTTAAATCCTAAACCCAAACCCTAACCCTAACGCTAACCCTAACCATAAACACTAAACCCTAAACCTAACCTTAACCCTAACCCTAACCCTAAACCCTAAACCCTAACAATAACCCTAACCCTAAAGCCTAAACCCTAACTCTAACCCTAACCTAACCTTAAACCCTAAACCCTAACCTTAACCCTAACCCTAACCCTAACCCTAACCCTAACCCTAACCCTAACCCTAACTCTAACCCTAACCCTAACCCTAACCCTATCCCTAAACCCTAACCCTAAAATGTAAACATTTACCCTCCCCTATTCCTAACCCTAACCCTAACCCTAACCCTAAACCCTAACCTAACCTGATCCCTAACCCTAACACTGTCGCTAAACCTAACTCTGACCCTTACCGTCTCTCCAACCTTAACTCTAACCCTCACCCTGTCACTAACCCTGTCCCTAAACCTAAACTTAAGCATCAGACAAAACCTAAACTTAATATTACCCTAACAGTAAACCTAACCATGTCCCAAACCCTAATCCTCTCCCTAACCCTAACCCTAACCCTAACCCTAACCCTAACTCTAACCCTAACCCTAACCCTATCCCTAAACCCTAACCCTAAAATGTAAACACTAACCCTCCCCTATTCCTAACCCTAACCCTAACCCTAACCCTAAACCCTAACCTAACCTGATCCCTAACACTAACACAGTGGCTAAACCCAACTCTGACCCTTACCGTCTCTCCAAACTTAACTCTAACCCTCACCCTGTCACTAACCCTGTCCCTAAACCTAAACTTAAGCATCAGACAAAACCTAAACTTAATATAACCCTAACAGTAAACCTAACCATGTCCCAAACCCTAATCGTGTCCCTAACCCTAAAACTAATGCTAACCCTTACGCTAACCCTAACCCTAAACCCTAAACCCTAACATTAACCCTAACCCTAAACCTAAACTGTAACCCTAACCCTAACCCTATCCCTAAAACCTAACCCTAAACCTAACCCTAACCCTAACCCTAACCTAACCCTAACCCTAACCCTAACACTGTCGCTAAACATAACTCTGTCACTTACCGTCTCTCTATCTTTAACTCTAACCCTCACCCTGTAACTAACCCTGTCCCTAAACCTAACCTTAACCATCAGCCAAAACCTAAACTTAACTATAACCCTAACACTAAACCTAACCATGTCTCAAACCCGAAACGTGTACCTAACCCTAACCATAACCTTAACACTAACACTAAACCCGAAACCCTAACACTAACCCTAACCCTAAACCTAAACCCTAAACCCAAACCCTAACCCTAACGCTAACCCTAACCTTAAACACTAAACCCTAACCCTAACCCTAACCCTAACCCTAACCCTAACCCTAAACCCTAAACCCTAACAATAACCCTAACCCTAAAGCCTAAACCCTAACTCTAACCCTAACCCTAATCCTAAACCCTAAACCCTAACCTTAACCCTAACCCTAAACCTAAACCGTAAACCTAACCCTAACCCTAACCCTAACCCTAACCGCAACCCTAACTCTAACCCTAAACCTAACCCTAACCCTATCCCTAAACCCTAACCCTAAAATGTAAACACTAACCCTCCCCTATTCCTAACCCTAACCCTAACCCTATCCCTAAACCCTATCCTAACCTGATCCCTAACCCTAACACTGTCGCTAAACCTAACTCTGACCCTTACCGTCTCTCCAACCTTAACTCTAACCCTCACCCTGTCACTAACCATGTCCCTAAACATAAACTTAAGCATCAGACAAAACCTAAACTTAATATAACACTAACAGTAAACCTAACCATGTCCCAAACCATAATCCTGCCCCTAACCCTAACCCTAACCATAACCATAACCCTAACCCTAAATCCTAAACCCTAACCCTAACCCTAACCCTAAACCCTAACTCTAACCCTAACCCTAACCTACCATAACCCTAATCCTAACACTGTCGCTAAACCTACCTCTGACCCTTACCGTCTCTCTATCTTTAACTCTAACCCTCACCCTGTAACTAACCCTGTCCCTAAACCTAACATTAACCATCAGCCAAAACCTAAACTTAACTATAACCCTAACACTAAACCTAACCATGTCTCAAACCCGAAACGTGTACCTAACCCTAACCCTAACCTTAACCCTAACACTAAACCGGAAACCCTAACACTAACCCTAACCCTAAACCTAAACCCTAAACCCAAACCCTAACCCTAACGCTAACCCAAAACATAAACACTAAACCCTAAAGCTAACCCTAACCCTAACACTAATCCTAAACCCTAAACCCTAACACTAACCCTAACCCTAAACCCTAAACCCTAACCTTAACCCTAACCCTAAACCTAAACCGTAACCATAACCCTAACCCTATCCCTAAAACCTAACCCTAACTCTAACCCTAACCGTAACCCTAACCCTAACCCTAACCCTAACCCTAACCCTAACCCTAACCCTAACACTAACCCTAACCCTAAACCTAAACACTAAACACAAAACCTAACCCTAACGCTAGCCCTAACCATAAACACTAAACCCTAACCCTAACCAAACCCTAACCCTAACCCTATCCCTAAAACCTAACCCTAACCCTAACCCTAACTCTAACCCTAACCCTAACCCTATCCCTAAACCCTAACCCTAAAATATAAACACTAACCCTCCCCTATTCCTAACCCTAACCCTAACCCTAACCCTAAACCCTAACCTAACCTGATCCCTAACACTAACACAGTGGCTAAACCTAACTCTGACCCTTACCGTCTCTCCAAACTTAACTCTAACCCTCACCCTGTCACTAACCCTGTCCCTAAACCTAAACTTAAGCATCAGACAAAACCTAAACTTAATATAACCCTAACAGTAAACCTAACCATGTCCCAAACCCTAATCGTGTCCCTAACCCTAAAACTAATGCTAACCCTAACCCTAACCCTAACCCTAAACCCTAAACCCTAACATTAACCCTAACCCTAAACCTAAACCGTAACCCTAACCCTAACCCTATCCCTAAAACCTAACCCTAAACCTAACCCTAACCCTAACCCTAACCTAACCCTAACCCTAACCCTAACACTGTCGCTAAACATAACTCTGTCACTTACCGTCTCTCTATCTTTAACTCTAACCCTCACCCTGTAACTAACCCTGTCCCTAAACCTAACCTTAACCATCAGCCAAAACCTAAACTTAACTATAACCCTAACACTAAACCTAACCATGTCCCAAACCCTAATCGTGTCCCTAACCCTAAAACTAATGCTAACCCTAACCCTAACCCTAACCCTAAACCCTAAACCCTAACATTAACCCTAACCCTAAACCTAAACCGTAACCCTAACCCTAACCCTATCCCTAAAACCTAACCCTAAACCTAACCCTAACCCTAACCCTAACCTAACCCTAACCCTAACCCTAACACTGTCGCTAAACATAACTCTGTCACTTACCGTCTCTCTATCTTTAACTCTAACCCTCACCCTGTAACTAACCCTGTCCCTAAACCTAACCTTAACCATCAGCCAAAACCTAAACTTAACTATAACCCTAACACTAAACCTAACCATGTCTCAAACCCGAAACGTGTACCTAACCCTAACCATAACCTTAACACTAACACTAAACCCGAAACCCTAACACTAACCCTAACCCTAAACCTAAACCCTAAACCCAAACCCTAACCCTAACGCTAACCCTAACCTTAAACACTAAACCCTAACCCTAACCCTAACCCTAACCCTAACCCTAACCCTAAACCCTAAACCCTAACAATAACCCTAACCCTAAAGCCTAAACCCTAACTCTAACCCTAACCCTAATCCTAAACCCTAAACCCTAACCTTAACCCTAACCCTAAACCTAAACCGTAAACCTAACCCTAACCCTAACCCTAACCCTAACCGCAACCCTAACTCTAACCCTAAACCTAACCCTAACCCTATCCCTAAACCCTAACCCTAAAATGTAAACACTAACCCTCCCCTATTCCTAACCCTAACCCTAACCCTAACCCTAAACCCTATCCTAACCTGATCCCTAACCCTAACACTGTCCCTAAACCTAACTCTGACCCTTACCGTCTCTCCAACTTTAACTCTAACCCTCACCCTGTCACTAACCATGTCCCTAAACATAAACTTAAGCATCCGACAAAACCTAAACTTAATATAACACTAACAGTAAACCTAACCATGTCCCAAACCATAATCCTGCCCCTAACCCTAACCCTAACCATAACCATAACCCTAACCCTAAATCCTAAACCCTAACCCTAACCCTAACCCTAAACCCTAACTCTAACCCTAACCCTAACCTACCATAACCCTAATCCTAACACTGTCGCTAAACCTAACTCTGACCCTTACCGTCTCTCTATCTTTAACTCTAACCCTCACCCTGTAACTAACCCTGTCCCTAAACCTAACATTAACCATCAGCCAAAACCTAAACTTAACTATAACCCTAACACTAAACCTAACCATGTCTCAAACCCGAAACGTGTACCTAACCCTAACCCTAACCTTAACCCTAACACTAAACCCGAAACCCTAACACTAACCCTAACCCTAAACCTAAACCCTAAACCCAAACCCTAACCCTAACGCTAACCCAAAACATAAACACTAAACCCTAAACCTAACCCTAACCCTAACCCTAACCCTAAACCCTAAACCCTAACACTAACCCTAACCCTAAACCCTAAACCCTAACCTTAACCCTAACCCTAAACCTAAACCGTAACCCTAACCCTAACCCTATCCCTAAAACCTAACCGTAACCCTAACCCTAACCCTAACTCTAACACTAACCCTAACCCTAACCCTATCCCTAAACCCTAACCCTAAAATGTAAACACTAACCCTCCCCTATTCCTAACCCTAACCCTAACCCTAACCCTAAACCCTAACCTAACCTGATCCCTAACCCTAACACTGTCGCTAAACCTAACTCTGACCCTTACCGTCTGTCCAACCTTAACTCTAACCCTCACCCTGTCACTAACCCTGTCCCTAAACCTAAACTTAACCATCAGACAAAACCTAAACTTAATATTACCCTAACAGTAAACCTAACCATGTCCCAAACACTAATCCTGTCCCTAACCCTAACCCTAACCCTAACCCTAACCCTAAATCTAAACCCTAAACCCTAACCTTAACCCTAACCCTAAACCTAAACCGTAACCCTAACCCTAACCCTATCCCTAAAACCTAACCCTAACTCTAACCCTAATCCTAACCCTAACCTAACCCTAACCCTAACCCTAACACTGTCGCTAAACCTAACACTGACCCTTACCGTCTCTCCAACCTTAACTCTGACCCTCACCCTGTCACTAACCCTGTCCCTAAACATAAACTTAAGCATCAGCCAAAACCTAAACTTAACTATAACCCTAACACTAAACCTAACCTTGTCTCAAACCCGAAACGTGTACCTAACCCTAACCCTAACCTTAACCCTAACACTAAACCCGAAACCCTAACACTAACCCTACCCTAAACTTAAACCCTAAACCCAAACCCTAACCCTAACGCTAACCCTAACCATAAACACTAAACCCTAAACCTAACCTTAACCCTAACCCTAACCCTAAACCCTAAACCCTAACAATAACCCTAACCCTAAAGCCTAAACCCTAACTCTAACCCTAACCTAACCTTAAACCCTAAACCCTAACCTTAACCCTAACCCTAACCCTAACCCTAACCCTAACCCTAACCCTAACCCTAACTCTAACCCTAACCCTAACCCTAACCCTATCCCTAAACCCTAACCCTAAAATGTAAACATTTACCCTCCCCTATTCCTAACCCTAACCCTAACCCTAACCCTAAACCCTAACCTAACCTGATCCCTAACCCTAACACTGTCGCTAAACCTAACTCTGACCCTTACCGTCTCTCCAACCTTAACTCTAACCCTCACCCTGTCACTAACCCTGTCCCTAAACCTAAACTTAAGCATCAGACAAAACCTAAACTTAATATTACCCTAACAGTAAACCTAACCATGTCCCAAACCCTAATCCTCTCCCTAACCCTAACCCTAACCCTAACCCTAACCCTAACTCTAACCCTAACCCTAACCCTATCCCTAAACCCTAACCCTAAAATGTAAACACTAACCCTCCCCTATTCCTAACCCTAACCCTAACCCTAACCCTAAACCCTAACCTAACCTGATCCCTAACACTAACACAGTGGCTAAA
>CM063094.1:65528962-65531462 GCA_031876335.1 Hipposideros larvatus
CGAAACCCTAACACTAACCCTACCCTAAACTTAAACCCTAAACCCAAACCCTAACCCTAACGCTAACCCTAACCATAAACACTAAACCCTAAACCTAACCCTAACCCTAACCCTAACCCTAAACCCTAAACCCTAACAATAAACCTAACCCTAAAGCCTAAACCCTAACTCTAACCCTAACCCTAACCCTAAACCCTAAACCCTAACCTTAACCCTAAACCTAAACCTAAACCGTAACCCTAAATCTAACCCTATCCCTAAAACCTAACCCTAACCCTAACCCTAACCCTAACCCTAACTCTAACCCTAACCCTAACCCTAACCCTATCCCTAAACCCTAACCCTAAAATGTAAACACTTATCCTCCCCTATTCCTAACCCTAACCCTAACCCTAACACTATCCCTAAACGCTAAACCCTAACACTAACCCTAAACCTAAAGTCTAAACCCTAACTCTAACCCTAACCCTAACCCTAAACCCTAAACCCTAACCTTAACCCTAACCCTAAACCTAAACCGTAAACCTAACCCTAACCCTAACCCTAACCCTAACCCTAAACCTAACTCTAACCCTAACCCTAACCCTAACCCTATCCCTAAACCCTAACCCTAAAATGTAAACACTAACCCTCCCCTATTCCTAACCCTAACCCTAACCCTAACCCTAAACCCTAACCTAACCTGATCCCTAACCCTAACACTGTCGCTAAACCTAACTCTGACCCTTACCGTCTCTCCAACCTTAACTCTAACCCTCACCCTGTCACTAACCCTGTCCCTAAACATAAACTTAAGCATCAGACAAAACCTAAACTTAATATAACCCTAACAGTAAACCTAACCATGTCCCAAAACCTAATCCTGCCGCTAACCCTAACCCTAACCATAACCATAACCCTAACCCTAAATCCTAAACCCTAACCCTAACCCTAACCCTAAACCCTAACACTAACCCTAACCCTAACCTACCCTAACCCTAATCCTAACACTGTCGCTAAACCTAACTCTGACCCTTACCGTCTCTCTATCTTTAACTCTAACCCTCACCCTGTAATTAACCCTGTCCCTAAACCTAACATTAACCATCAGCCAAAATCTAAACTTAACTATAACCTAACACTAAACCTAACCATGTCTCAAACCCGAAACGTGTACCTAACCCTAACCTTAACCCTAACACTAAACCCGAAACCCTAACACTAACCCTAACCCTAAACCTAAACCCTAAACCCAAACACTAACCCTAACGCTAACCCTAACCATAAACACTAAACCCTAAACCTAACCCTAACCCTAACCCTAACCCTAAACCCTAAACCCTAACACTAACCCTAACCCTAAACCCTAAACCCTAACCTTAACCCTAACCATAAACCTAAACCGTAACCCTAACCCTAACCCTATCCCTAAAACCTAAACCTAACGCTAACCCTAACCCTAACTCTAACACTAAACCTAACCCTAACCCTATCCCTAAACCCTAACCCTAAAATGTAAACACTAAACCTCCCCTATTCCTAACCCTAACCCTAACCCTAACCCTAAACCCTAAACTAACCTGATCCCTAACCCTAACACTGTCGCTAAACCTAACTATGACCCTTACCGTCTCTCCAACCTTAACTCTAACCCTCACCCTGTCACTAACACTGTCCCTAAACCTAAACTTAAGCATCAGACAAAACCTAAACTTAATATTACCCTAACAGTAAACCTAACCATGTCCCAAACCCTAATCCTGTCCCTAACCCTAACCCTAACCCTAACCCTAACCCTAACCCTAAACCCAAACACTAAACCCTAACCTTAACCCTAACCCTAAACCTAAACCGTAACCCTAACCCTAACCCTATCCCTAAAACCTAACCCTAACTCTAACCCTAACCCTAACCCTAACCTAACCCTAACCCTAACCCTAACACTGTCGCTAAACCTAACTCTGACCCTTACCGTCTCTCTATCTTTAACTCTAACCCTTACCCTGTAACTAAACCAGTCCCTAAACCTAACCTTAACCATCAGCCAAAACCTAAACTTAACTATAACCCTAACACTAAACCTAACCTTGTCTCAAACCCGAAACGTGTACCTAACCCTAACCCTAACCTTAACCCTAACACTAAACCCGAAACCCTAACACTAACCCTACCCTAAACTTAAACCCTAAACCCAAACCCTAACCCTAACGCTAACCCTAACCATAAACACTAAACCCTAAACCTAACCCTAACCCTAACCCTAACCCTAAACCCTAAACCCTAACAGTAACCCTAACCCTAAAGCCTAAACCCTAACTCTAACCCTAACCTAACCTTAAACCCTAAACCCTAACCTTAACCCTAACCCTAAACGTAAACTGTAACCCTAAACCTAACCCTATCCCTAAAACCTAACCCTAACCCTAACCCTAACCCTAACCCTAACCCTAACTCTAACCCTAACCCTAACCCTAACCCTATCCCTAAACCCTAACCCTAAAATGTAAACACTTACCCTCCC
>CM063094.1:65536462-65543962 GCA_031876335.1 Hipposideros larvatus
CTAACCATGTCCCTAAACATAAACTTAAGCATCAGACAAAACCTAAACTTAATATAACACTAACAGTAAACCTAACCATGTCCCAAACCATAATCCTGCCCCTAACCCTAACCCTAACCATAACCATAACCCTAACCCTAAATCCTAAACCCTAACCCTAAACCTAACCCTAAACCCTAACTCTAACCCTAACCCTAACCTACCATAACCCTAATCCTAACACTGTCGCTAAACCTAACTCTGACCCTTACCGTCTCTCTATCTTTAACTCTAACCCTCACCCTGTAACTAACCCTGTCCCTAAACCTAACATTAACCATCAGCCAAAACCTAAACTTAACTATAACCCTAACACTAAACCTAACCATGTCTCAAACCCGAAACGTGTACCTAAACCTAACCCTAACCTTAACCCTAACACTAAACCCGAAACCCTAACACTAACCCTAACCCTAAACCTAAACCCTAAACCCAAACCCTAACCCTAACGCTAACCCTAAACATAAACACTAAACCCTAAACCTAACCCTAACCCTAACCCTAACGCTAAACCCTAAACCCTAACACTAACCCTAACCCTAAACCCTAAACCCTAACCTTAACCCTAACCCTAAACCTAAACCGTAACCCTAAGCCTAACCCTATCCCTAAAACCTAACCCTAACCCTAACCCTAACCCTAACTCTAACACTAACCCTAACCCTAACCCTATCCCTAAACCCTAACCCTAAAATGTAAACACTAACCCTCCCCTATTCCTAACCCTAACCCTAACCCTAACCCTAAACCCTAACCTAACCTGATCCCTAACCCTAACACTGTCGCTAAACCTAACTCTGACCCTTACCGTCTGTCCAACCTTAACTCTAACCCTCACCCTGTCACTAACCCTGTCCCTAAACCTAAACTTAAGCATCAGACAAAACCTAAACTTAATATTACCCTAACAGTAAACCTAACCATGTCCCAAACCCTAATCCTGTCCCTAACCCTAACCCTAACCCTAACCCTAACCCTAACCCTAAACCCTAAACCCTAACCTTAACCCTAACCCTAAACCTAAACCGTAACCCTAACCCTAACCCTATCCCTAAAACCTAACCCTAACTCTAACCCTAATCCTAACCCTAACCTAACCCTAACCCTAACCCTAACACTGTCGCTAAACCTAACTCTGACCCTTACCGTCTCTCCAACATTAACTCTGACCCTCACCCTGTCACTAACCCTGTCCCTAAACATAAACTTAAGCATCAGCCAAAACCTAAACTTAACTATAACCCTAACACTAAACCTAACCTTGTCTCAAACCCGAAACGTGTACCTAACCCTAATCCTAACCTTAACCCTAACACTAAACCCGAAACCCTAACACTAACCCTACCCCAAACTTAAACCCTAAACCCAAACCCTAACCCTAACGCTAACCCTAACCATAAACACTAAACCCTAAACCTAACCTTAACCCTAACCCTAACCCTAAACCCTAAACCCTAACAATAACCCTAACCCTAAAGCCTAAACCCTAACTCTAACCCTAACCTAACCTTAAACCCTAAACCCTAACCTTAACACTAACCCTAAACGTAAACCGTAACCCTAAACCTAACCCTATCCCTAAAACCTAACCCTAACCCTAACCCTAACCCTAACCCTAACTCTAACCCTAACACTAACCCTAACCCTATCCCTAAACCCTAACCCTAAAATGTAAACACTTACCCTCCCCTATTCCTAACCCTAACCTTAACCCTAACCCTAAACCCTAACCTAACCTGATCCCTAACCCTAACACTGTCGCTAAACCTAACTCTGACCCTTACCGTCTCTCCAACCTTAACTCTAACACTCACCCTGTCACTAACCCTGTCCCTAAACCTAAACTTAAGCATCAGACAAAACCTAAACTTAATATTACCCTAACAGTAAACCTAACCATGTCCCAAACCCTAATCCTCTCCCTAACCCTAACCCTAACCCTAACCCTAACCCTAACCCTAAACCCTAAACCCTAACCTTAACCCTAACCCTAAACCTAAACCGTAACCCTAACACTAACCCTATCCCTAAAACCTAACCCTAACTCTAACCCTAACCCTAACCCTAACCTAACCCTAAACCTAACCCTAACACTGTCGCTAAACCTAACTCTGACCCTTACCGTCTCTCTATCTTTAACTCTAACCCTCACCCTGTAACTAAACCTGTCCCTAAACCGAACCTTAACCATCAGCCAAAACCTAAACTTAACTATAACCCTAACACTAAACCTAACCTTGTCTCAAACCCGAAACGTGTACCTAACCCTAACCCTAACTTTAACCCTAACACTAAACCCGAAACCCTAACACTAACCCTACCCTAAACTTAAACCCTAAACCCAAACCCTAACCCTAACGCTAACCCTAACCATAAACACTAAACCCTAAACCTAACCCTAACCCTAACCCTAACCCTAAACCCTAAACCCTAACAATAACCCTAACCCTAAAGCCTAAACCCTAACTCTAACCCTAACCCTAACCCTAAACCCTAAACACTAACCTTAACCCTAACCCTAAACCTAAACCGTAACCCTAAATCTAACCCTATCCCTAAAACCTAACCCTAACCCTAACCCTAACCCTAACCCTAACTCTAACCCTAACCCTAACCCTAACCCTATCCCTAAACCCTAACCCTAAAATGTAAACACTTACCCTCCCCTATTCCTAACCCTAACCCTAACCCTAACCCTAACCCTAAACCCTAAACCCTAACACTAACCCTAACCCTAAAGTCTAAACCCTAAATCTAACCCTAACCCTAACCCTAAACCCTAAACCCTAACCTTAACCCTAACCCTAAACCTAAACCATAAACCTAACCCTAACCCTAACCCTAACCCTAACCCTAAACCTAACTCTAACCCTAACCCTAACCCTAACCCTATCCCTAAACCCTAACCCTAAAATGTAAACACTAACCCTCCCCTATTCCTAACCCTAACCCTAACCCTAACCCTAAACCCTAACCTAACCTGATCCCTAACCCTAACACTGTCGCTAAACCTAACTCTGACCCTTACCGTCTCTCCAACCTTAACTCTAACCCTCACCCTGTCACTAACCCTGTCCCTAAACATAAACTTAAGCATCAGACAAAACCTAAACTTAATATAACCCTAACAGTAAACCTAACCATGTCCCAAAACCTAATCCTGCCGCTAACCCTAACCCTAACCATAACCATAACCCTAACCCTAAATCCTAAACCCTAACCCGAACCCTAACCCTAAACCCTAACTCTAACCCTAAACCTAACCTACCCTAACCCTAATCCTAACACTGTCGCTAAACCTAACTCTGACCCTTACCGTCTCTCTATCTTTAACTCTAACCCTCACCCTGTAATTAACCCTGTCCCTAAACCTAACATTAACCATCAGCCAAAACCTAAACTTAACTATAACCCTAACACTAAACCTAACCATGTCTCAAACCCGAAACGTGTACCTAACCCTAACCTTAACCCTAACACTAAACCCGAAACCCTAACACTAACCCTAACCCTAAACCTAAACCCTAAACCCAAACACTAACCCTAACGCTAACCCTAACCATAAACACTAAACCCTAAACCTAACCCTAACCCTAACCCTAAACCCTAAACCCTAACACTAACCCTAACCCTAAACCCTAAACCCTAACCTTAACCCTAACCATAAACCTAAACCGTAACCCTAACCCTAACCCTATCCCTAAAACCTAAACCTAACGCTAACCCTAACCCTAACTCTAACACTAAACCTAACCCTAACCCTATCCCTAAACCCTAACCCTAAAATGTAAACACTAAACCTCCCCTATTCCTAACCCTAACCCTAACCCTAACCCTAAACCCTAACCTAACCTGATCCCTAACACTAACACAGTGGCTAAACCTAACTCTGACCCTTACCGTCTCTCCAAACTTAACTCTAACCCTCACCCTGTCACTAACCCTGTCCCTAAACCTAAACTTAAGCATCAGACAAAACCTAAACTTAATATAACCCTAACAGTAAACCTAACCATGTCCCAAACCCTAAACGTGTCCCTAACCCTAAAACTAATGCTAACCCTAACCCTAACCCTAACCCTAAACCCTAAACCCTAACATTAACCCTAACCCTAAACCTAAACCGTAACCCTAACCCTAACCCTATCCCTAAAACCTAACCCTAACCCTAACCCTAACCCTAACCCTAACCTAACCCTAACCCTAACCCTAACACTGTCGCTAAACATAACTCTGTCACTTACCGTCTCTCTATCTTTAACTCTAACCCTCACCCTGTAACTAACCCTGTCCCTAAACCTAACCTTAACCATCAGCCAAAACCTAAACTTAACTATAACCCTAACACTAAACCTAACCATGTCTCAAACCCGAAACGTGTACCTAACCCTAACCATAATCTTAACACTAACACTAAACCCGAAACCCTAACACTAACCCTAACCCTAAACCTAAACCCTAAACCCAAACCCTAACCCTAACGCTAACCCTAACCTTAAACACTAAACCCTAACCCTAACCCTAACCCTAACCCTAACCCTAAACCCTAAACCCTAACAATAACCCTAACCCTAAAGCCTAAACCCTAACTCTAACCCTAACCCTAATCCTAAACCCTAAACCCTAACCTTAACCCTAACCCTAAACCTAAACCGTAAACCTAACCCTAACCCTAACCCTAACCCTAACCGCAACACTAACTCTAACCCTAAACCTAACCCTAACCCTATCCCTAAACCCTAACCCTAAAATGTAAACACTAACCCTCCCCTATTCCTAACCCTAACCCTAACCCTAACCCTAAACCCTATCCTAACCTGATCCCTAACCCTAACACTGTCGCTAAACCTAACTCTGACCCTTACCGTCTCTCCAACCTTAACTCTAACCCTCACCCTGTCACTAACCATGTCCCTAAACATAAACTTAAGCATCAGACAAAACCTAAACTTAATATAACACTAACAGTAAACCTAACCATGTCCCAAACCATAATCCTGCCCCTAACCCTAACCCTAACCATAACCATAACCCTAACCCTAAATCCTAAACCCTAACCCTAAACCTAACCCTAAACCCTAACCCTAACCTACCATAACCCTAATCCTAACACTGTCGCTAAACCTAACTCTGACCCTTACCGTCTCTCTATCTTTAACTCTAACCCTCACCCTGTAACTAACCCTGTCCCTAAACCTAACATTAACCATCAGCCAAAACCTAAACTTAACTATAACCCTAACACTAAACCTAACCATGTCTCAAACCCGAAACGTGTACCTAAACCTAACCCTAACCTTAACCCTAACACTAAACCCGAAACCCTAACACTAACCCTAACCCTAAACCTAAACCCTAAACCCAAACCCTAACCCTAACGCTAACCCTAAACATAAACACTAAACCCTAAACCTAACCCTAACCCTAACCCTAACGCTAAACCCTAAACCCTAACACTAACCCTAACCCTAAACCCTAAACCCTAACCTTAACCCTAACCCTAAACCTAAACCGTAACCCTAAGCCTAACCCTATCCCTAAAACCTAACCCTAACCCTAACCCTAACCCTAACTCTAACACTAACCCTAACCCTAACCCTATCCCTAAACCCTAACCCTAAAATGTAAACACTAACCCTCCCCTATTCCTAACCCTAACCCTAACCCTAACCCTAAACCCTAACCTAACCTGATCCCTAACCCTAACACTGTCGCTAAACCTAACTCTGACCCTTACCGTCTGTCCAACCTTAACTCTAACCCTCACCCTGTCACTAACCCTGTCCCTAAACCTAAACTTAAGCATCAGACAAAACCTAAACTTAATATTACCCTAACAGTAAACCTAACCATGTCCCAAACCCTAATCCTGTCCCTAACCCTAACCCTAACCCTAACCCTAACCCTAACCCTAAACCCTAAACCCTAACCTTAACCCTAACCCTAAACCTAAACCGTAACCCTAACCCTAACCCTATCCCTAAAACCTAACCCTAACTCTAACCCTAATCCTAACCCTAACCTAACCCTAACCCTAACCCTAACACTGTCGCTAAACCTAACTCTGACCCTTACCGTCTCTCCAACATTAACTCTGACCCTCACCCTGTCACTAACCCTGTCCCTAAACATAAACTTAAGCATCAGCCAAAACCTAAACTTAACTATAACCCTAACACTAAACCTAACCTTGTCTCAAACCCGAAACGTGTACCTAACCCTAATCCTAACCTTAACCCTAACACTAAACCCGAAACCCTAACACTAACCCTACCCCAAACTTAAACCCTAAACCCAAACCCTAACCCTAACGCTAACCCTAACCATAAACACTAAACCCTAAACCTAACCTTAACCCTAACCCTAACCCTAAACCCTAAACCCTAACAATAACCCTAACCCTAAAGCCTAAACCCTAACTCTAACCCTAACCTAACCTTAAACCCTAAACCCTAACCTTAACCCTAACCCTAAACGTAAACCGTAACCCTAAACCTAACCCTATCCCTAAAACCTAACCCTAACCCTAACCCTAACCCTAACCCTAACTCTAACCCTAACACTAACCCTAACCCTATCCCTAAACCCTAACCCTAAAATGTAAACACTTACCCTCCCCTATTCCTAACCCTAACCTTAACCCTAACCCTAAACCCTAACCTAACCTGATCCCTAACCCTAACACTGTCGCTAAACCTAACTCTGACCCTTACCGTCTCTCCAACCTTAACTCTAACACTCACCCTGTCACTAACCCTGTCCCTAAACCTAAACTTAAGCATCAGACAAAACCTAAACTTAATATTACCCTAACAGTAAACCTAACCATGTCCCAAACCCTAATCCTCTCCCTAACCCTAACCCTAACCCTAACCCTAACCCTAACCCTAAACCCTAAACCCTAACCTTAACCCTAACCCTAAACCTAAACCGTAACCCTAACACTAACCCTATCCCTAAAACCTAACCCTAACTCTAACCCTAACCCTAACCCTAACCTAACCCTAAACCTAACCCTAACACTGTCGCTAAACCTAACTCTGACCCTTACCGTCTCTCTATCTTTAACTCTAACCCTCACCCTGTAACTAAACCTGTCCCTAAACCGAACCTTAACCATCAGCCAAAACCTAAACTTAACTATAACCCTAACACTAAACCTAACCTTGTCTCAAACCCGAAACGTGTACCTAACCCTAAACCTAACTTTAACCCTAACACTAAACCCGAAACCCTAACACTAACCCTACCCTAAACTTAAACCCTAAACCCAAACCCTAACCCTAACGCTAACCCTAACCATAAACACTAAACCCTAAACCTAACCCTAACCCTAACCCTAACCCTAAACCCTAAACCCTAACAATAACCCTAACCCTAAAGCCTAAACCCTAACTCTAACCCTAACCCTAACCCTAAACCCTAAACACTAACCTTAACCCTAACCCTAAACCTAAACCG
>CM063094.1:65548962-65553962 GCA_031876335.1 Hipposideros larvatus
CTAACCCTAACCCTAACCCTAAATCCTAACTCTAACCGTAACCCTAAACCTAACCCTAACCCTAACCCTAACCCTAACCCTAACCCTAACTCTAACCATGTCCCAAACCCTAATCCTGGCCCTAACCCTAACCCTAACCCTAACCCTAACTCTAACCCTAACCCTAACTCTAACCCTATCCCTAAACCCTAACCCTAAAATGTAAACACTAACCCTCCCCTATTCCTAACCCTAACCCTAACCCTAAACCTAATCCCTAAACCCAAACCCTAACCCTAACGCTAACCCTAACCATAAACACTAAACCCTAAACCTAACCCTAACCCTAACCCTAACCCTAAACCCTAAACCCTAACACTAACCCTAACCCTAAAGCCTAAACCCTAACTTTAACCCTAACCCTAACCCTAAAACCTAAACCCTAACCTTAACCCTAACCCTAAACCTAAACCGTAACCCTAACCCTAACCCTATCCCTAAAACCTAACCCTAACCCTAACCCTAACCCTACCCCTAACTCTAACCCTAACCCTAACCCTAACCCTATCCCTAAACACTAACCCTAAAACGTAAACACTAACCCTCCCCTATTCCTAACCCTAACACTAACCCTAACCCTAAACCGTAACCTAACCTGATCCCTAACCCTAACACTGTCGCTAAACCTAACTCTGACCCTTACCGTCTCTCCAACCTTAACTCTAACCCTCACCCTGTCACTAACCCTGTCCCTAAACCTAAACTTATGCATCAGACAAAACCTAAACTTAATATTACCCTAAAAGTAAACCTAACCATGTCCCAAACCCTAATCCTGTCCCTAAACCTAACCCTAACCCTAACCCTAACCCTAACACTAACCATAACCCTAAACCTAAACACTAAACCCAAAACCTAACCCTAACGCTAGCCCTAAACATAAACACTAAACCCTAACCCTAACCCTAACCCTAACCCTAACCCTATCCCTAAAACCTAACCCTAACCCTAACCCTAACTCTAACCCTAACCCTAACCCTATCCCTAAACCCTAACCCTAAAATGTAAACACTAACCCTCCCCTATTCCCAACACTAACCCTAACGCTAACCCTAAACCCTAACCTAACCTGATCCCTAACACTAACACAGTGGCTAAACCTAACTCTGACCCTTACCGTCTCTCCAAACTTAACTCTAACCCTCACCCTGTCACTAACCCTGTCCCTAAACCTAAACTTAAGCATCAGACAAAACCTAAATTTAATATAACCCTAACAGTAAACCTAACCATGTCCCAAACCCTAATCGTGTCCCTAACCCTAAAACTAATGCTAACCCTAACCCTAACCCTAACCCTAAACCCTAAACCCTAACATTAACCCTAACCCTAAACCTAAACCGTAACCCTAACCCTAACCCTATCCCTAAAACCTAACCCTAACCCTAACCCTAACCCTAACCCTAACCTAACCCTAACCCTAACCCTAACACTGTCGCTAAACATAACTCTGTCACTTACCGTCTCTCTATCTTTAACTCTAACCCTCACCCTGTAACTAACCCTGTCCCTAAACCTAACCTTAACCATCAGCCAAAACCTAAACTTAACTATAACCCTAACACTAAACCTAACCATGTCTCAAACCCGAAACGTGTACCTAACCCTAACCATAATCTTAACACTAACACTAAACCCGAAACCCTAACACTAACCCTAACCCTAAACCTAAACCCTAAACCCAAACCCTAACCCTAACGCTAACCCTAACCTTAAACACTAAACCCTAACCCTAACCCTAACCCTAACCCTAACCCTAACCCTAAACCCTAAACCCTAACAATAACCCTAACCCTAAAGCCTAAA
Source organism: Hipposideros larvatus (assembly GCA_031876335.1). Lineage (NCBI taxonomy): Eukaryota > Metazoa > Chordata > Mammalia > Chiroptera > Hipposideridae > Hipposideros > Hipposideros larvatus. The sequence goes on from CM063094.1 coordinate 65,550,808, forward strand.
CCCTAACTCTAACCCTAACCCTAATCCTAAACCCTAAACCCTAACCTTAACCCTAACCCTAAACCTAAACCGTAAACCTAACCCTAACCCTAACCCTAACCCTAACCGCAACACTAACTCTAACCCTAAACCTAACCCTAACCCTATCCCTAAACCCTAACCCTAAAATGTAAACACTAACCCTCCCCTATTCCTAACCCTAACCCTAACCCTAACCCTAAACCCTATCCTAACCTGATCCCTAACCCTAACACTGTCGCTAAACCTAACTCTGACCCTTACCGTCTCTCCAACCTTAACTCTAACCCTCACCCTGTCACTAACCATGTCCCTAAACATAAACTTAAGCATCTGACAAAACCTAAACTTAATATAACACTAACAGTAAACCTAACCATGTCCCAAACCATAATCCTGCCCCTAACCCTAACCCTAACCATAACCATAACCCTAACCCTAAATCCTAAACCCTAACCCTAAACCTAACCCTAAACCCTAACTCTAACCCTAACCCTAACCTACCATAACCCTAATCCTAACACTGTCGCTAAACCTAACTCTGACCCTTACCGTCTCTCTATCTTTTACTCTAACCCTCACCCTGTAACTAACCCTGTCCCTAAACCTAACATTAACCATCAGCCAAAACCTAAACTTAACTATAACCCTAACACTAAACCTAACCATGTCTCAAACCCGAAACGTGTACCTAAACCTAACCCTAACCTTAACCCTAACACTAAACCCGAAACCCTAACACTAACCCTAACCCTAAACCTAAACCCTAAACCCAAACCCTAACCCTAACGCTAACCCTAAACATAAACACTAAACCCTAAACCTAACCCTAACCCTAACCCTAACGCTAAACCCTAAACCCTAACACTAACCCTAACCCTAAACCCTAAACCCTAACCTTAACCCTAACCCTAAACCTAAACCGTAACCCTAAGCCTAACCCTATCCCTAAAACCTAACCCTAACCCTAACCCTAACCCTAACTCTAACACTAACCCTAACCCTAACCCTATCCCTAAACCCTAACCCTAAAATGTAAACACTAACCCTCCCCTATTCCTAACCCTAACCCTAACCCTAACCCTAAACCCTAACCTAACCTGATCCCTAACCCTAACACTGTCGCTAAACCTAACTCTGACCCTTACCGTCTGTCCAACCTTAACTCTAACCCTCACCCTGTCACTAACCCTGTCCCTAAACCTAAACTTAAGCATCAGACAAAACCTAAACTTAATATTACCCTAACAGTAAACCTAACCATGTCCCAAACCCTAATCCTGTCCCTAACCCTAACCCTAACCCTAACCCTAACCCTAACCCTAACCCTAAACCCTAAACCCTAACCTTAACCCTAACCCTAAACCTAAACCGTAACCCTAACCCTAACCCTATCCCTAAAACCTAACCCTAACTCTAACCCTAATCCTAACCCTAACCTAACCCTAACCCTAACCCTAACACTGTCGCTAAACCTAACTCTGACCCTTACCGTCTCTCCAACATTAACTCTGACCCTCACCCTGTCACTAACCCTGTCCCTAAACATAAACTTAAGCATCAGCCAAAACCTAAACTTAACTATAACCCTAACACTAAACCTAACCTTGTCTCAAACCCGAAACGTGTACCTAACCCTAATCCTAACCTTAACCCTAACACTAAACCCGAAACCCTAACACTAACCCTACCCCAAACTTAAACCCTAAACCCAAACCCTAACCCTAACGCTAACCCTAACCATAAACACTAAACCCTAAACCTAACCTTAACCCTAACCCTAACCCTAAACCCTAAACCCTAACAATAACCCTAACCCTAAAGCCTAAACCCTAACTCTAACCCTAACCTAACCTTAAACCCTAAACCCTAACCTTAACCCTAACCCTAAACGTAAACCGTAACCCTAAACCTAACCCTATCCCTAAAACCTAACCCTAACCCTAACCCTAACCCTAACCCTAACTCTAACCCTAACACTAACCCTAACCCTATCCCTAAACCCTAACCCTAAAATGTAAACACTTACCCTCCCCTATTCCTAACCCTAACCTTAACCCTAACCCTAAACCCTAACCTAACCTGATCCCTAACCCTAACACTGTCGCTAAACCTAACTCTGACCCTTACCGTCTCTCCAACCTTAACTCTAACACTCACCCTGTCACTAACCCTGTCCCTAAACCTAAACTTAAGCATCAGACAAAACCTAAACTTAATATTACCCTAACAGTAAACCTAACCATGTCCCAAACCCTAATCCTCTCCCTAACCCTAACCCTAACCCTAACCCTAACCCTAACCCTAAACCCTAAACCCTAACCTTAACCCTAACCCTAAACCTAAACCGTAACCCTAACACTAACCCTATCCCTAAAACCTAACCCTAACTCTAACCCTAACCCTAACCCTAACCTAACCCTAAACCTAACCCTAACACTGTCGCTAAACCTAACTCTGACCCTTACCGTCTCTCTATCTTTAACTCTAACCCTCACCCTGTAACTAAACCTGTCCCTAAACCGAACCTTAACCATCAGCCAAAACCTAAACTTAACTATAACCCTAACACTAAACATAACCTTGTCTCAAACCCGAAACGTGTACCTAACCCTAACCCTAACTTTAACCCTAACACTAAACCCGAAACCCTAACACTAACCCTACCCTAAACTTAAACCCTAAACCCAAACCCTAACCCTAACGCTAACCCTAACCATAAACACTAAACCCTAAACCTAACCCTAACCCTAACCCTAACCCTAAACCCTAAACCCTAACAATAACCCTAACCCTAAAGCCTAAACCCTAACTCTAACCCTAACCCTAACCCTAAACCCTAAACACTAACCTTAACCCTAACCCTAAACCTAAACCGTAACCCTAAATCTAACCCTATCCCTAAAACCTAACCCTAACCCTAACCCTAACCCTAACCCTAACTCTAACCCTAACCCTAACCCTAACCCTATCCCTAAACCCTAACCCTAAAATGTAAACACTTACCCTCCCCTATTCCTAACCCTAACCCTAACCCTAACCCTAACCCTAAACCCTAAACCCTAACACTAACCCTAACCCTAAAGTCTAAACCCTAAATCTAACCCTAACCCTAACCCTAAACCCTAAACCCTAAC
>CM063094.1:65558962-65561462 GCA_031876335.1 Hipposideros larvatus
ACCCTAACAGTAAACCTAACCATGTCCCAAACCCTAATCCTGTCCCTAACCCTAAAACTAATGCTAACACTAACCCTAACCCTAACCCGAAACCCTAAACCCTAACCTTAACCCTAACCCTAAACCTAAACCGTAACCCTAACCCTAACCCTATCCCTAAAACCTAACCCTAACCCTAACCCTAACCCTAACCTAACCCTAACCCTAACCCTAACACTGTCGCTAAACATAACTCTGACACTTACCGTCTCTCTATCTTTAACTCTAACCCTCACCCTGTAACTAACCCTGTCCCTAAACCTAACCTTAACCATCAGCCAAAACCTAAACTTAACTATAACCCTAACACTAAACCTAACCTTGTCTCAAACCCGAAACGTGTACCTAACCCTAACCCTAACCTTAACCCTAACACTAAACCCGAAACCCTAACACTAACCCTACCCTAAACTTAAACCCTAAACCCAAACCCTAACCCTAACGCTAACCCTAACCATAAACACTAAACCCTAAACCTAACCCTAACCCTAACCCTAACCCTAAACCCTAAACCCTAAACCCTAACAATAACCCTAACCCTAAAGCCTAAATTCTAACTCTAACCCTAACCCTAACCCTAAACCCTAAACACTAACCTTAACCCTAACCCTAAACCTAAACCGTAACCCTAAACCTAACCCTATCCCTAAAACCTAACCCTAACCCTAACCCTAACCCTAAACCTAACCCTAACTCTAACCCTAACCCTAACCCTAACCCTATCCCTAAACACTAACCCTAAAATGTTAACACTTACCCTCCCCTATTCCTAACCCTAACCCTAACCCTAACCCTAAACCCTAACCTAACCTGATCCCTAACCCTAACACTGTCGCTAAACCTAACTCTGACCCTTACCGTCTCTCCAACCTTAACTCTAACCCTCACCCTGTCACTAACCCTGTCCCTAAACCTAAACTTAAGCATCAGACAAAACCTAAACTTAATATTACCCTAACAGTAAACCTAACCATGTCCCAAACCCTAATCCTGTCCCTAACCCTAACCCTAACCCTAACCCTAACACTAACCCTAACCCTAAACCTAAACCCTAAACCCAAAACCTAACCCTAACGCTAACCCTAACCATAAACACTAAACCCTAACCCTAACCCTAACCCTAACCCTAACCCTAAACCCTAAACCCTAACACTAACCCTAACCCTAAAGCCTAAACCCTAACTCTAACCCTAACCCTAAACCTAAACCCTAAACCCTAACCTTAACCGTAACCCTAAACCTAAACCGTAACCCTAATCCTAACCCTATCCCTAAAACCTAACCCTAAAACTAACCCTAACTCTAACCCTAACCCTAACCCTAACCCTATCCCTAAACCCTAACCCTAAAATGTAAACACTAACCCTCCCCTATTCCTAACCCTAACCCTAACCCTAACCCTAAACCCTAACCTAACCTGATCCCTAACCCTAACACTGTCGCTAAACCTAACTCTGACCCTTACCGTCTCTCCAAACTTAACACTAACCCTCACCCTGTCACTAACCCTGTCCCTAAACCTAAACTTAAGCATCAGACAAAACCTAAACTTAATATAACCCTAACAGTAAACCTAACCATGTCCCAAACCCTAATCCTGTCCCTAACCCTAAAACTAATGCTAACACTAACCCTAACCCTAACCCGAAACCCTAAACCCTAACCTTAACCCTAACCCTAAACCTAAACCGTAACCCTAACCCTAACCCTATCCCTAAAACCTAACCCTAACCCTAACCCTAACCCTAACCTAACCCTAACCCTAACCCTAACACTGTCGCTAAACATAACTCTGACACTTACCGTCTCTCTATCTTTAACTCTAACCCTCACCCTGTAACTAACCCTGTCCCTAAACCTAACCTTAACCATCAGCCAAAACCTAAACTAAACTATAACCCTAACACTAAACCTAACCATGTCTCAAACCCGAATCGTGTACCTAACCCTAACCATAACCTTAACCCTAACACTAAACCCGAAAACCTAACACTAACCCTAACCCTAAACCTAAACCCTAAACCCAAACCCTAACCCTAACGCTAACCCTAACCGTAAACACTAAACCCTAACCCTAACCCTAACCCTAACCCTAACCCTAACCCTAAACCCTAACACTAACCCTAACCCTAAAGCCTAAACCCTAACTCTAACCCTAACCCTAACCCTAAACCCTAAACCCTAACCTTAACCCTAACCCTAAACCTAAACCGTAAACCTAACCCTAACCCTAACCCTAACCCTAACCCTAACTCTAACCCTAACACTAACCCTAACCCAATCCCTAAACCCTAACCCTAAAATGTAAACACTAACCCTCCCCTATTCCTAACCCTAACCCTAACCCTAACACTGTCGCTAAACCTAACTCTGACCCTTACCGTCTCTCCAACCTTAACTCTAACCCTCACCCTGTCACAAATCTGTCCCTAAACATAAACTTAAGCATCAGACAAAACCT
>CM063094.1:65563962-65626462 GCA_031876335.1 Hipposideros larvatus
ACTTAATATTACCCTAACAGTAAACCTAACCATGTCCCAAACCCTAATCCTGTCCCTAACCCTAACCCTAACCCTAACCCTAACCCTAACACTAACCCTAACCCTAAACCTAAACCCTAAACCCAAAACCTAACCCTAACGCTAACCCTAACCATAAACACTAAATCCTAACCCTAACCCTAACCCTAAACCTAACCCTAAACCCTAAACCCTAACACTAACCCTAACACTAAAGCCTAAACCCTAACTCTAACCCTAAACCTAAACCTAAACCCTAAACCCTAACCTTAACCCTAACCCTAAACCTAAACCGTAACCCTAGCCCTAACCCTATCCCTAAAACCTAACCCTAAAACTAACCCTAACCCTAACCCTAACCCTAACCCTAACCCTAACCCTAACCCTAACCCTAACCCTAACCCTAACCCTAACCCTAACCCTAACCCTAACCCTAACCCTAACCCTAACCCTAACCCTAACCCTAACCCTAACCCTAACCCTAACCCTAACCCTAACCCTAACCCTAACCCTAACCCTAACCCTAACCCTAACCCTAACCCTAACCCTAACCCTAACCCTAACCCTAACCCTAACCCTAACCCTAACCCTAACCCTAACCCTAACCCTAACCCTAACCCTAACCCTAACCCTAACCCTAACCCTAACCCTAACCCTAACCCTAACCCTAACCCTAACCCTAACCCTAACCCTAACCCTAACCCTAACCCTAACCCTAACCCTAACCCTAACCCTAACCCTAACCCTAACCCTAACCCTAACCCTAACCCTAACCCTAACCCTAAACCCTAAACCCTAACACTAACCCTAACCCTAAACCCTAAACCCTAACCTTAACCATAACCCTAAACCTAAACCGTAACCCTAACCCTAACTCTATCCCTAAAACCTAACCCTAACCCTAACCCTAACCCTAACTCTAACACTAACCCTAACCCTAACCCTATCCCTAAACCCTAACCCTAAAATGTAAACACTAACCCTCCCCTATTCCTAACCCTAACCCTAACCCTAACCCTAAACCCTAACCTAACCTGATCCCTAACCCTAACACTGTCACTAAACCTAACTCTGACCCTTACCGTCTCTGCAACCTTAAATCTAACCCTCACCCTGTCACTAACCCTGTCCCTAAACCTAAACTTAAGCAACAGACAAAACCTAAACTTAATATTACCCTAACAGTAAACCTAACCATGTCCCAAACCCTAATCCTGTCCCTAACCCTAACCCTAACCCTAACCCTAACCCTAACCCTAACCCTAAACCCTAAACCCTAACCTTAACCCTAACCCTAAACCTAAACCGTAACCCTAACCCTAACCCTATCCCTAAAACCTAACCCTAACTCTAACCCTAACCCTAACCCTAACCTAACCCTAACCCTAACCCTAACACTGTCGCTAAACCTAACTCTGACCCTTACCGTCTCTCTATCTTTAACTCTAAACCTCACCCTGTAACTAAACCTGTCCCTAAACCTAACCTTAACCATCAGCCAAAACCTAAACTTAACTATAACCCTAACACTAAACCTAACCTTGTCTCAAACACGAAACGTGTACCTAACCCTAACCCTAACCCTAACCCTAACACTAACCCTAACCCTAAACCTAAACCCTAAACCCAAAACCTAACCCTAACGCTAACCCTAACCATAAACACTAAATCCTAACCCTAACCCTAACCCTAAACCTAACCCTAAACCCCAAACACTAACACTAACCCTAACTCTAAAGCCTAAACCCTAACTCTAACCCTAACCCTAAACCTAAACCCTAAACCCTAACCTTAACCCTAACCCTAAACCTAAACCGTAACCCTAGCCCTAACCCTATCCCTAAAACCTAACCCTAAAACTAACCCTAACTCTAACCCTAACCCTAACCCTAACCCTATCCCTAAACCCTAACCCTAAAATGTAAACACTAACCCTCCCCTATTCCTAACCCTAACCCTAACCCTAACCCTAAACCCTAACCTAACCTGATCCCTAACCCTAACACTGTCACTAAACCTAACTCTGACCCTTACCGTCTCTGCAACCTTAAATCTAACCCTCACCCTGTCACTAACCCTGTCCCTAAACCTAAACTTAAGCAACAGACAAAACCTAAACTTAATATTACCCTAACAGTAAACCTAACCATGTCCCAAACCCTAATCCTGTCCCTAACCCTAAAACTAATGCTAACCCTAACCCTAACCCTAAACCCTAAACCCTAACCTTAACCCTAACCCTAAACCTAAACCGTAACCCTAACCCTAACCCTATCCCTAAAACCTAACCCTAACCCTAACCCTAACCATAACCTAACCCTAACCCTAACCCTAACACTGTCACTAAACATAACTCTGACACTTACCGTCTCTCTATCTTTAACTCTAACCCTCACCCTGTAACTAACACTGTCCCTAAACCTAACCTTAACCATCAGCCAAAACCTAAACTTAACCATAACCCTAACACTAAACCTAAACATGTCTCAAACCCGAATCATGTACCTAACCCTAACCCTAAACTTAACCCTAACCCGAAACCCGAAACCCTAAAACTAACCCTAACCCTAACCCTAAACCGTAAGCCCTAACTCGAACCCTAACCCTAACCCTAAAGCCTAAATCCTAACTCTAACCCTAACCCTAACCCTAACCTTAACCCTATCCCTAAATCCTAACCCTAAAATGTAAACACTAACCCTGCCCTATTCCTGACTCTAACCCTAACCCTAACCCTAAACTCTAACCTAACCTGATCCCTAACCCTAACACTGTCGCTAAACCTAACTCTGACGCGTACCGTCTCTCCAACCTTAACTCTAACCCTCACCCTGTCACTAACCCTGTCCCTAAACCTAAACTTAAGCATCAGACAAAACCTAAACTTAATATATCCCTAACAGTAAACCTAACCATGTCCCAAACCCTAATCCTGTCCCTAACCCTAAACCTAATGCTATCCCTACCCTAACCCTAACCCTAAACCATAAACCCTAACCTTAACCCTAACCCTAAACCTAAACCGTAACCCTAACACTAACCCTATCCCTAAAACCTAACCCTAAACCTAACCCTAACCCTAACCCTAACCTTAAACCTAACACTAAACCCGAAACCCTAACACTAACCCTAACCCTAAACCTAAACCCTAAACCCAAACCCTAACCGTAACGCTAACCCTAAACATAAACACTAAACCCTAAACCTAACCCTAACCCTAACCCTAACCCTAAACCCTAAACCCTAACACTAACCCTAACCCTAACCCTAAACCCTAAACCCTAACCTTAACCCTAACCCTAAACCTAAACCGTAGCCCTAACCCTAATCCTATCTCTAAAACCTAACCCTAACCCTAACCCTAACACTAACCCTAACCCTAACCCTAACCCTAACCCTAACCCTAACACTACCCCTAAACCCAAACCCTAACCCTAACGCTAACCCTAATCTTAAACACTAAACCTAACCCTAACCCTAACCCTAACCCTAACCATAAACCATGAACCCTAACACTATCCCTAACCCTAAAGCCTAAACCCTAACTCTAACCCTAACCCTAACCCTAAACCCTAAACCCTAACCTTAACCCTAACCCTAAACCTAAACCGTAACCCTAACCCTAACCCTATCCCTAAAACCTAACCCTAACCCTAACCCTAACCCTAACCCTAACCCTAACGCTAACCCTAAACCCTAACCTAACCTGATCCCTAACCCTAACACTGTCGCTAAACCTAACTCTGACCCTTACCGTCTCTCCAACCTTAACTCTAACCCTCACCCTGTCACTAACCCTGTCCCTAAACCTAAACTTAAGCATCAGACAAAACCTAAACTTAATATAACCCTAACAGTAAACCTAACCATGTCCCAAACCCTAATCCTGCCCCTAACCCTAACCCTAACCCTAACCATAACCCTAACCCTAAATCCTAAACCCTAACCCTAACCCTAACACTAAACCCTAAACCCTAACCTTTACCCTAACACTAAACCTAAACCCTAACCCTAACCCTAACCCTATCCCTAAACCTAACCCTAAACCTAACCCTAACCCTAACCCTAACCTAATATGAACCATCAGCCAGAACCAAAACTTAACTATAACCCTAACACTAAACCTAATCATGTCTCAAAACCTAATCCAGTCCCTAACCGTAACCCTAAACCTAACACTAAACCCTAACCCTAACCCTAAAATTAACCCTAACACAAAACCTAACCATGTCTCAAACCCTAATCCTGTACCTAACCCTAACCCTAAACCCTAAACACTAACCCTAACCCTAATCCTAACGCTAACGCTAACTCTAACCCTAATCCTAAACCCTAACCGTAACACTAAACCCTAACTCTAACCCTAACCCTAATCCTAACATAACCCTAACCCTAACCCTAACACTGTCGCTAAACCTAACTCTGATCCTTACTGTCTCTCTAAACTTAACTCTAACCCTCACCCTGTCACTAATCCTGTCCCTAACCCTAACCTTAACCATCAGCCAAAACCTAAACTTAACTATAACCCTAACACTGAACTTAACCATGTCCCAAACCCGAAACGTGTCCCTAACCCTAAACCTAACCCTAACCATAACCCTAACCCTAAATCCTAAACCCTAACCCTAACCCTAACCTTACCTTAAACCCTAAACCTAACCCTAAACCTATCCCTAAACCCTAACCCTAACCTAACCCTAACCCTAACCCTAACACTGTCACTAAACCTAACTCTGACCCTTACCATCTCTCTAACCTTAATTCTAACCCTCACCCTGTCATTAACCCTGTCAATAAACCTAACCTTAACCATCAGCCAAAACCTAAACTTCACTATAACCCTAACACTAAACCTAACCATGTCCCAAACACGAATCGTGTCGCTAACCCTAACCCTAACCCTAACCCTAAACCCGAAATCCTAACCCTAACCCTAACCCTAACACTAAGCCTGTCACTAATACTAACACTATCACTCAACCTAATCTGTTTCTAACCATAACGTTACCTTAACCCTAACTCTGCCTCTAATATTAACCCTAACCCTAACACTGTCGCTAAACCTAACTCTGACCCTTACTGTCTCTCTCACCCTAACCTAACCCTAACCCTAACACTAACACTGTCGCTAAACCTAACTCAAAATGTCCCCTGCTTTGTGATCGCAATGCCCCTTGTGATTAATCATAATGACCTTTGTTTCTGATAACAATACCCCCTGATGAGTGATAAAAATGCTCCCTGCTTACTGATCACAATGGCCGTTTCTTCCTGATCACTCTGCCCCCTGTTTACACATCACAGTACCCCTTGTTCACTGATCACAATACTCCTTGCCTACTGATCACAATGCCCTTGCTTCCTGATCACAATATCTCTTGCTTCATGATGACAATTCCCCTGGGTTCCTGATCACAATCCCCCATTCTTACTGATCACAATTCCCCCTGCTTTGTGATCACAATGCCCCTTGTTCTTAATCATAATGACCACTGTTTCTGATAACAATACCCCTGATCTGTGATTAAAATGCTCCCTGCTTACTGATCACAATGGCCCTTTGTTCCCCATCACAATGACCTCTGCTAACTTTTCAGAATGCCCCCTGTTTACACATCGCAGTACCCGTTGTTCACTGATAACAATACGCCTTTCTACTGATCACAATACCCTTTCCTTGCTGATCACAATACCTCTTACTTCCGGATCACAATCCCCCGTCTATACTGACCAAAATGCCCCCTGCTTTGTGATCACAATGCCCCTTGCTCTTGATCATAATGACCCATGTTTGTGATCACAATACCCCCTGAGTAGTGATTACAATGCACCCTGCTTACTGACTACAGTGCCCCCTGCTTACTTTACAGAATGCCTTCTTTTACACATTGCAGTACCCTTTGTTCACTGATATCTATAACCCTTCCCTACTGATTACATTGCCTTTTGCTTCCTGATCACAACACATCTTGCTTCCTGATCACAATTCCCCTACTTCCTTATCACAATCCCCCATCCTTACTTATCCCAACACCCCAGTTACTTATCACAATGCCCCCTTCTTTGTGATCACAATGCCCATTGTTGACTGATCACAATGCCGCTTGTTCTTGATCATAATGACCCCTGTTTCTGATCACAATACCCCCTGATTAGTGACTACAATGCCCCCTGTTTAGACATCACAGTACCCCTTGGTCACGGATCACAATACCCCTTGCCTACTGATCACAATTCCCTTTGATTCCTGATCACAATACCCCCTGTTTACACATCACAGTATCCCTTGCTCCATGATCACAATACCCCTTCCCTAGTGACCACAGTGCCCTTTGCTTCCTGATCACAATTCCGCTTGCTTCCTGATCACAATTCCCCATTCTTACTGATCACAATACCCCCGTTACTGATCACAATGCCACTTTCTTCCTGATGACAATGCCCCCTGCTTTCTTATCAGAATGACCCCTATTTACACATCACAGTACCCCTTGTTCACTGATCACAATACCCCTTGCTACTGGTCACAATGCCCTTTGCTTCCTGATCACAATTGCCCTTGCTACCTGATCACATTTCCCATCCTTAGTGATCACAATGCCCCGTGCTACTGATCACAATGCCCCGTGCTTTGTGATCAAAATGCCCTTTGTTATTAATCATAATGACCTTTGTTTCTGATAACAATACCCCCTGATGAGTGATAAAAATGCTCCCTGCTTATTGATCACAATGGCCGTTTCTTCCATATCACTTTGCCCCCTGTTTACACATCACAGTACCCGTTGTTCACTGATCACAATACCCCTTGCCTACTGATCACAATGCCCTATGCTTCCTGATCACAACACCTCTTGCTTCACGATCAAGATTCCCTTACTTCCTGATCACAATTCCCCATCGTTACTGATCACAATGCCCCCTGCTTTGTGATCACAATGTCCCTTGGTCTTGATCTTAATGACCCTTGTTTGTGATCACAATACCTCCTGATTAGTGATAACAATGCTCCCAACTTACTGGTCACAATGCCCCTTTGTTCCTGATGACAATGTCCCCCTTTACTGATCACAATGCCTCCTGCTTACTTTTCAGAATGTCCCCTGTTTATACATCACAGTACCCCCTGTTCACCGATCACAATACCCCTTGCCTACGGATCACAATTCCGTTTGCTTCCTGAGCACAATACATCCTGTTTCCCGATCACAATTCCCCTTGCTTCGTGATCACATTCCCCATCCTTAGAGATCACAATGCCCCCTTTTACTGATCAAAATGCCCCCTGCTTTGTGATCGCAATGCCCCTTGTTCTTAATCATAATGACAACTGTTTCTGATAACAATACCCCTGATAAGTGATTAAAATGCTCCCTGCTTACTGATCACAATGGCCCTTTTTTCCTGATCATAATGTCCCCTGCTTACTTTTCAGAATGCCCCCTGTTTACACATCACGGTACCCTTGTTCACAGATCACAATACCCCTTCCCCATTGATCACAATACCTTTTGCTTCATGATCACAATTCCCCTTGCTTCCTAATCACTATCCCCCATCCTTAGTGATCACAATCCCCCTGTTACTGATCACAAAGCCCCCTGCATTGTGATTACAATGCCCCTTGTCCTTAAACATAATGACCCCTGTTTTTCATCACAATACCATGTAATTAGTGATTACAACACTCCCTGGTAACTGGTCAAATTGCCACTTTGTTCCAGATCACAATGCCCTCTTTTTCTGATCACAATGCCCTTTGCTTCCTTATCACAATCCCCCATCATTACTCATCACAATACCCTAGTTAGTGGTCACAATGCCCCCTGCTTTATGATCACAATGCCCCTTGTTTATTGATTACAATGCCCCTTTTTCTTGATCATAATGCCCCCTGTTTCTTATCACAATACCCCCTGATTAGTTATTAAAATGCACCCTGCTTACTGATCACAATGCCCCTTTCTTCCTGATCACAATGCCCGCTGCTTACTTTTCAGAATGCCCCAAGTTTACACATCACAGTACCCGTTGTTCTCAGATCACAATACCCCTTCCCTAGTGATCACAATGCCCTTTGCATCCTGATCATAATACCTCAGATTCCTGATCAAAATTCCCCTTGCCTACTGATCACAACGCCCTTTGCTTCGTGAAAACACGAACAATTGCTTCCTGATAACAATTCCCCTTGCTTCCTGATCACAATCCCCCATCCTTACGGATCACAGTGCCCCCTGCTTCCTGTTCACAATGCCCCCTGCTGTTGTTCATTATGACCCCTATTTGTGGTCACAATACCCCCTGATTAGTGATTACAATGCTCCCTGCTTACAAGTCAAAATGCTCCCTTGTTCCTGATCACAATGCCCCCTGATTTTTTATCACAATGCCCCTTCTTTAATGATAACAATGCCGCTTGTTCTTGATCATAAAGACCCCTGTTTCTGATCAAAATACCCCTGATTAGTGACTACAATATTCCCTGCTTACTGATCACAATGCCCCTTTCTTCCTGATCACAATGTACCTGCTTACTGATCACAATGCCCCCTGCTTTGTGATCACAATGCTCCTTGCTCTTGATCATAATGACACTTGTTTGTGGTCACAATACCCCTGATGAGTGATCACAATTCTCCCTGCTTACTGGAGAAATGTCCCTTTGTTCTTGATCAAAATGCCCCCTTTTACTGATCACAATGCCCACTGCTTACTTTTCAGAATGCCCCCTGTTTACACATCACAGTACCCCTTGTTCACTGATCACAATACCCCTTGCCAAATGATCACAATGCCCTTTGCTTCCTCATCACAATCCCCCATCCTTAAGGATCACTATGCCCCCTGTTACTGATCACAATGCCCCTGCTTTGTGATCACAAGGCCCCTTGTTCTTAATCATAATGACCCATGTTTTTGATCACAATCCCCCCAAATTAGTGATTATAATGCTCCCTGCTTACTGGTCAAAATGCCCCTTTGTTCCTGATCACAATGCCCCTTTTACTGATCACAATGCCCACTGCTTACTTTTCAGAATGCCCCCTGTTTACACATCACAGTACCCCTTGTTCACTGATCACAATACCCCTTGCCAAATGATCACAATGCCCTTTGCTTCCTGATCACAATTCCACATCCTAACTGAGCACAATGCCCCCTGCTTTGTGATCACAAAGCCCCTTGCTCTTGATCATAATGACCCTTGTTTGTGATCACAATACCCCCTGATTAGTGATTACAATGCTCCCTGCATACTGTCCACAATGCCCCTTTCTTCCTGATCACAATGACCCCTGCTTACTTATCAGAATGCCCCCAGTTTACACATCACAGTACCCCTTGTTCACCTATCACTATACCCCTTGCCTACTGATCACAATGTCCTTTGTTTCCTGATCACAACTCCACATTCTTATTGATAACAATAACCCAGTTACTGATCACAATGCCCCTTTTTTCCTGATCACAATGCCCACTGCTTACTTTTCACAATACCCCCTGTTTACACATCACAGTACCCCTTGTTCACTGATCACAATACCCCTTGCCTACTGATCACAATGCCTTTGCTTCCTGATCACAATCCCTCTTGCTTCCTGATCACAATTCCCCTTGCTTCCTGATCACAATCTCCCATCTTAACTGATCACAATGCCCACTGCATTGTGATCACAGTGCCCCTTGCTCTTGATCATGAAGACCCCTGTTTCTGATCACAATACCCCTGATTAGTGATTACAATGCTCCCTGCTTACTGATCACAATGACCCTTTCTTCCTGATCACAACGCCCCCTGCTTACTTTTCAGAATGCACCCTGTTTACACATCACAGTACCCGTTGTTCACTGATCACAATACCCCTTGCCTGCTGATCACAATGCCCTTTGTTTCCTGATCACAACCCCACATTCTTATTGATCACAATAAACCAGTTACTGATCACAATGCCCCTTTTTTCCTGATCACAATGCCCACTGCTTACTTTTCACAATGCCCCCTGTTTACACATCACAGTACCCCTTGTTCACTGATCACAATACCCCTTGCCTACTGATCACAATGCCTTTGCTTCCTGATCACAATCCCTCTTGCTTCCTGATCACAATTCCCCTTGCTTCCTGATCACAATCTCCCATCTTTACTGATCACAATGCCCACTGCATTGTGATCACAGTGCCCCTTGCTCTTGATCATGAAGACCCCTGTTTCTGATCACAATACCCCTGATTAGTGATTACAATGCTCCCGGCTTACTGATCACAATGACCCTTTCTTCCTGATCACAACGCCCCCTGCTTACTTTTCAGAATGCACCCTGTTTACACATCACAGTACCCGTTGTTCACTGATCACAATACCCCTTGCCTACTGATCACAATGCCCTATGCTTCCTGATCACAACACCTCTTGCTTCACGATCACGATTCCCTTACTTCCTGATCAGAATTCCCATCGTTACTGATCACAATGCTCCCTGCTTTGTGATCACAATGTCCCTTGCTCTTGATCTTAATGACCCTTGTTTGTGATCACAATACCTCCTGATTAGTGATTACAATGCTCCCTGCTTACTGGTCAAAATGCCCCTTTGTTCCTGATGACAATGTCCCCCTTTACTGATCACAATGCCTCCTGCTTACTTTTCAGAATGTCCCCTGTTTACACATCACAGTACCCCCTGTTCACCGATAACAATTCCCCTTGCCTACTGATCACAATGCCCTTTCCTTCCTGAGCACAATACATCTTGCTTCCTGATCACAATTCCCCTTGCTTCGTGATCACATTCCCCATCCTTAGTGATCACAATGCCCCCTGTTACTGATCAAAATGCCCCCTGCTTTGTGATCGCAATGCCCCTTGTTCTTAATCATAATGACAAGTGTTTCTGATAACAGTACCCCTGATAAGTGATTAAAATGCTCCCTGCTTACTGATCACAATGTCCCCTGCTTACCTTTCAAAATGCCCCCTGTTTACACATCACAGTACCCTTGTTCACAGATCACAATACCCCTTCCCTAGTGATCACAATGCCCTTTGCTTCCTGATCACAATACCTCAGCTTCCTGATCAAGTTTCCCCTTGCCTACTGATCACAATGCCCTTTCCTTCCTGAAAACAATAACTATTGCTTTCTGATCACAATTCCCCTTGCTTCCTGATCACAATCCCCCATCCTTACGGATCACAGTGCCCCCTACTTTCTGATCACAATGCCCCTTGCTGTTCATCATAATGACCCCTGTTTGTGATCACAGTACCCCCTGATAGTGATTACAATGCTCCCTGCTTCCAGGTCAAAATGCCCCTTTGTTCCTGATCAAAATGCCCCCTTTTTCTTATCACAATGCTTCCTGTCTACTTTTCAGAATGTCCCCGGTTCACACATCACAGTACCCCTTGTTCACCGATCACAATACCCCTTTCCTACTGATCACAATGCGCTTTGCTTCCTGATCACAATACCTCTTGATTTGTGATCACAATTCCCCTTGCATCCTGATAACAATCCACCATCAACTGATCACAATACCCTAGTTAGTGATCACAATGACCCCTGCTTTCTGATCACAACGCCCCTTGTTTACTGATCACAATGCCGCTTGTTCTCGGCCATAATGACCCATGTTTCTGATCACAATAACCCTTGATTAGTGATTACAATTGGGATACTACTGATCACAATTCCCCTTTCTTACTGATCACATTTTTCCCTGCTTGCTTATCAGAATGCCCCGTGTTTACACATCACGGTACCCCTTGTTCACTGATCACAATACCCCTTGCCTACTGATCACAATGCCTTTTAATTCATGATCACAATTCCCCTTGCTTCCTAATCACTATCCCCCATCCTTAGTGATCACAATCCCCCTGTTACTGATCACAAAGCGCCCTGCTTTGTGATTACAATGCCCCTTGTCCTTAATCATAATGACCCCTGTTTTTCATCACAATACCACGTAATTAGTGATTACAACACTCCCTGGTAACTGGTCAAATTGCCACTTTGTTCCAGATCACAATGCCCCATTTTACTGATCACAATGCCCTTTGCTTCCTGATCACAATACCTCTTGCTGCCTGATCACAATTCCCTTTCTTCCTGATCACAATCCCCCATCATTACTCATCACAATACCCTAGTTAGTGGTCACATTGCCCCCTGCTTTATGATCACAATGCCCATTGTTTATTGATTACAATGCCCCTTTTTCTTGATCATAATGCCCCCTGTTTCTTATCACAATACCCCCTGATTAGTTATTAAAATGCACCCTGCTTACTGATCACAATACCCCTTTCTTCCTGATCACAATGTCCCTGCTTACTGATCACAATCCCCCCTGCTTTCTGATCACAATGCTCCTTGCTCTTGATCATAATGACACTTGTTTGTGGTCACAATACCCCTGATGAGTGATCACAATGCTCACTGCTTACTGGAGAAATGTCCCTTTGTTCTTGATCACAATGCCCCCTTTTACTGATCACAATGCCCACTGCTTACTTTTCAGAATGCCCCCTGTTTACACATCACAGTACCCCTTGTTCACTGATCACAATACCCCTTGCCAAATGATCACAATGCCCTTTGCTTCCTGATCGCAATACCTCTGGCTTCCTGATCACCATTCCCCTTCCTTCCTGATCACAATACCCCCATTAATGATAACAAAGCGCCTGCTTTGTGATCACAATGCCCGTTCTTTACTGATCACAAAGCCGCTTGTTCTTGATCATAATGACCCCTGTTTCTGATCACAATACCCCCTGATTAGTGACTACAATGCTCCCGGCTTACTGGTCAAAATGCCAATTTGTTCCTGATCACAGTGCCCCCTTTTGCTGATCACAATGCTGCCTGCTTAATTTTCAGAATATCACCTGTTTACACATCACAGTACCCGCTGTTCACTGATTACAATACCCCATGCCTACTGATGACAATGCCCTTGGCTTCCTGATCACAATACCTCTTCCTTCCTGATCACAATTCCCCTACTTCCTGATCACAATTCCACATCCTAACTGAGCACAATGCCCCCTGCTTTGTGATCACAAAGCCCCTTGCTCTTGATCATAATGACCCTTGTTTGTGATCACAATACCCCCTGATTAGTGATTACAATGCTCCCTGCATACTGTCCACAATGCCCCTTTCTTCCTGATCACAATGACCCCTGCTTACTTATCAGAATGCCCCCAGTTTACACATCACAGTACCCCTTGTTCACCTATCACTATACCCCTTGCCTACTGATCACAATGTCCTTTGTTTCCTGATCACAACTCCACATTTTTATTGATCACAATAACCCAGTTACTGATCACAATGCCCCTTTTTTCCTGATCAAAATGCCCACTGCTTACTTTTCAGAATGCCCCCTGTTTACACATCACAGTACCCCGTGTGCACTGATCACAATACCCCTTGCCTACTGATCACAATCTCCCATCTTTACTGATCACAATGCCCACTGCATTGTGATCAAAGTGCCCCTTCTCTTGATCATGAAGACCCCTGTTTCTGATCACAATACCCCTGATTAGTGATTACAATGCTCCTTGCTTACTGATCACAATGACCCTTTCTTCCTGATCACAATGCCCCCTGCTTTGTGATCACAATGCCCCTTGCTGTTGATCATAATGACCCATGTTTGTGGTCACAATGCACCCTGAATAGTAATTACAATGCTCCCTGCTTAATGGTCAAAATTCCCCTTTTCTCCTGATCACAATGCCCCTGCTTACTTATCAGAATGCCCCCTGTTTACACATCACAGTACCCCTTGTTCTCTGATCACAATACCCCTTGCCTACTGCTCACAATGCCCTTTGCTTCCTGATCACGATAACTCTTGCTTCCTGATCAAAATTCCCCTTGCTTCCTGATCACAATTCACCTTTCTTCCTGATCACATTGCCCCCTGCATGCTTATCAGAATGCCCCATCTTTACACATCACGATACCCCTTGTTCCCTGATCGCAATATGCCTTGCCTACTGGTCACAATGCCCTTTGCTTCCTGATCAAAATTCCCCTTGCTTGTTGATCACAATCCGCCATCCTTAGTGATCACAATGCCCCCTGTTACTGATGACAATGCCCCCTGCTTTGTGATCACAATGCCCCTTGTTCTGAATCATAATGGCCCATGTTTGTGATCACAATACCACCCAATTAGTGATTACAATGCTCCCTGCTTACTGGTCAAAATGCCCCTTTATTCCTGATCAAAATTCCCCCTTTTAATGATCACAATGACCCCTGTTTACTTTTCAGAATGTCCCCTGTTTACACATCACAATACCCCTTGCCTACTGAACACAATGCCTTTTGCTCCTGAGCACAATACCTCTTGCTTCCTGATCTCAATTCCCCTTACTTCCTGATCACAATCCCCCATCGTTACTGTTCACAATACCCCCTGTTACTGATCACAATGCCCCTTGCTTTGTGATTACAATGCCCTTTGTTCTTAATCATAATGACCCCTGTTTTTTATCACAATCCCCCGAAATTAGTGATTATAATGCTCCCTGCTTACTGGTCAAAATGCCCCTTTGTTCCTGATCACAATGCCCCTTTTACTGATCACAATGTCCAATGCTTACTTTTCAGAATGCCCCCTGTTTACACATCACAGTACACCTTGTTCACTGATCACAATACCCCTTGCCAAATGATCACAATGCCCTTTGCTTCCTGATCGCAATACTCTGGCTTCCTGATCACCATTCCCCTTCCTTCCTGATCACAATACCCCCGTTAATGATCACAAAGCGCCTGCTTTGTGATCACAATGCCCGTTCTTTACTGATCACAATGCTGCTTGTTCTTGATCATAATGACCCCTGTTTCTGATCACAATACCCCCTGATTAGTGACTACAATTCTCCCGGCTTACTGGTCAAAATGCCAGTTTGTTCCTGATCAGAGTGCCCCCTTTTGCTGATCACAATGCTGCCTGCTTAGTTTTCAGAATATCACCTGTTTACACATCACAGTACCCGCTGTTCACTGATTACAATACCCCGTGCCTACTGATCACAATGCCCTTTGCTTCCTGATCACAATACCTCTTCCTTCCTGATCACAATTCCCCTACTTCCTGATCACAATTCCAGATCCTAACTGAGCACAATGCCCCCTGCTTTGTGATCACAAAGCCCCTTGCTCTTGATCATAATGACCCTTGTTTGTGATCACAATACCCCCTGATTAGTGATTACAATGCTCCCTGCATACTGTCCACAATGCCCCTTTCTTCCTGATCACAATGACCCCTGCTTACTTATCAGAATGCCCCCAGTTTACACATCACAGTACCCCTTGTTCACCTATCACTATACCCCTTGCCTACTGATCACAATGTCCTTTGTTTCCTGATCACAACTCCACATTCTTATTGATCACAATAACCCAGTTACTGATCACAATGCCCCTTTTTTCCTGATCACAATGCCCACTGCTTACTTTTCACAATGCCCCCTGTTTACACATCACAGTACCCCTTGTTCACTGATCACAATACCCCTTGCCTACTGATCACAATGCCTTTGCTTCCTGATCACAATCCCTCTTGCTTCCTGATCACAATTCCCCTTGCTTCCTGATCACAATCTCCCATCTTTACTGATCACAATGCCCACTGCATTGTGATCACAGTGCCCCTTGCTCTTGATCATGAAGACCCCTGTTTCTGATCACAATACCCCTGATTAGTGATTACAATGCTCCCTGCTTACTGATCACAATGACCCTTTCTTCCTGATCACAACGCCCCCTGCTTACTTTTCAGAATGCACCCTGTTTACACATCACAGTACCCGTTGTTCACTGATCACAATACCCCTTGCCTGCTGATCACAATGCCCTTTGCTTCCTGATCACAACACCTCTTGCTTCACGATCACGATTCCCTTACTTCCTGATCAGAATTCCCATCGTTACTGATCACAATGCTCCCTGCTTTGTGATCACAATGTCCCTTGCTCTTGATCTTAATGACCCTTGTTTGTGATCACAATACCTCCTGATTAGTGATTACAATGCTCCCTGCTTACTGGTCAAATTGCCCCTTTGTTCCTGATGACAATGTCCCCCTTTACTGATCACAATGCCTCCTGCTTACTTTTCAGAATGTCCCCTGTTTACACATCACAGTACCCCCTGTTCACCGATAACAATTCCCCTTGCCTACTGATCACAATGCCCTTTCCTTCCTGAGCACAATACATCTTGCTTCCTGATCACAATTCCCCTTGCTTCGTGATCACATTCCCCATCCTTAGTGATCACAATGCCCCCTGTTACTGATCAAAATGCCCCCTGCTTTGTGATCGCAATGCCCCTTGTTCTTAATGATAATGACAAGTGTTTCTGATAACAATACCCCTGATAAGTGATTAAAATGCTCCCTGCTTACTGATCACAATGGCCCTTTTTTCCTGATCACAATGTCCCCTGCTTACCTTTCAGAATGCCCCCTGTTTACACATCACAGTACCCTTGTTCACAGATCACAATACCCCTTCCCTAGTGATCACAATGCCCTTTGCTTCCTGATCACAATACCTCAGCTTCCTGATCAAGTTTCCCCTTGCCTACTGATCACAATGCCCTTTCCTTCCTGAAAACAATAACTATTGCTTTCTGATCACAATTCCCCTTGCTTCCTGATCACAATCCCCCATCCTTACGGATCACAGTGCCCCCTACTTTCTGATCACAATGCCCCTTGCTGTTCATCATAATGACCCCTGTTTGTGATCACAGTACCCCCTGATAGTGATTACAATGCTCCCTGCTTCCAGGTCAAAATGCCCCTTTGTTCCTGATCAAAATGCCCCCTTTTTCTTATCATAATGCTTCCTGCCTACTTTTCAGAATGTCCCCGGTTCACACATCACAGTACCCCTTGTTCACCGATCACAATACCCCTTTCCTACTGATCACAATGCGCTTTGCTTCCTGATCACAATACCTCTTGATTTGTGATCACAATTCCCCTTGCATCCTGATAACAATCCACCATCAACTGATCACAATACCCTAGTTAGTGATCACAATGACCCCTGCTTTCTGATCACAACGCCCCTTGTTTACTGATCACAATGCCGCTTGTTCTCGGCCATAATGACCCATGTTTCTGATCACAATAACCCTTGATTAGTGATTACAATTGGGATACTACTGATCACAATTCCCCTTTCTTACTGATCACATTTTTCCCTGCTTGCTTATCAGAATGCCCCGTGTTTACACATCACGGTACCCCTTGTTCACTGATCACAATACCCCTTGCCTACTGATCACAATGCCTTTTAATTCATGATCACAATTCCCCTTGCTTCCTAATCACTATCCCCCATCCTTAGTGATCACAATCCCCCTGTTACTGATCACAAAGCGCCCTGCTTTGTGATTACAATGCCCCTTGTCCTTAATCATAATGACCCCTGTTTTTCATCACAATACCACGTAATTAGTGATTACAACACTCCCTGGTAACTGGTCAAATTGCCACTTTGTTCCAGATCACAATGCCCCCTTTTACTGATCACAATGCCCTTTGCTTCCTGATCACAATACCTCTTGCTGCCTGATCACAATTCCCTTTCTTCCTGATCACAATCCCCCATCATTACTCATCACAATACCCTAGTTAGTGGTCACATTGCCCCCTGCTTTATGATCACAATGCCCATTGTTTATTGATTACAATGCCCCTTTTTCTTGATCATAATGCCCCCTGTTTCTTATCACAATACCCCCTGATTAGTTATTAAAATGCACCCTGCTTACTGATCACAATGCCCCTTTCTTCCTGATCACAATGCCCGCTGCTTACTTTTCAGAATGCCCCCAGTTTACACATCACAGTACCCGTTGTTCTCAGATCACAATACCCCTTCCCTAGTGATCACAATGCCCTTTGCTTCCTGATCGCAATACCTCTGGCTTCCTGATCACCATTCCCCTTCCTTCCTGATCACAATACCCCCGTTAATGATAACAAAGCGCCTGCTTTGTGATCACAATGCCCGTTCTTTACTGATCACAATGCCGCTTGTTCTTGATCATAATGACCCCTGTTTCTGATCACAATACCCCCTGATTAGTGACTACAATGCTCCCGGCTTACTGGTCAAAATGCCAGTTTGTTCCTGATCACAGTGCCCCCTTTTGCTGATCACAATGCTGCCTGCTTAATTTTCAGAATATCACCTGTTTACACATCACAGTACCCGCTGTTCACTGATTACAATACCCCATGCCTACTGATCACAATGCCCTTTGCTTCCTGATCACAATACCTCTTCCTTCCTGATCACAATTCCCCTACTTCCTGATCACAATTCCAGATCCTAACTGAGCACAATGCCCCCTGCTTTGTGATCACAAAGCCCCTTGCTCTTGATCATAATGACCCTTGTTTGTGATCACAATACCCCCTGATTAGTGATTACAATGCTCCCTGCATACTGTCCACAATGCCCCTTTCTTCCTGATCACAATGACCCCTGCTTACTTATCAGAATGCCCCCAGTTTACACATCACAGTACCCCTTGTTCACCTATCACTATACCCCTTGCCTACTGATCACAATGTCCTTTGTTTCCTGATCACAACTCCACATTCTTATTGATCACAATAACCCAGTTACTGATCACAATGCCCCTTTTTTCCTGATCACAATGCCCACTGCTTACTTTTCAGAATGCCCCCTGTTTACACATCACAGTACCCCTTGTTCACTGATCACAATACCCCTTGCCTAATGATCACAATGCCTTTGCTTCCTGATCACAATCCCTCTTGCTTCCTGATCACAATTCCCCTTGCTTCCTGATCACAATCTCCCATCTTTACTGATCACAATGCCCACTGCATTGTGATCACAGTGCCCCTTGCTCTTGATCATGAAGATCCCTTTTTCTGATCACAATACCCCTGATTAGTGATTACAATGCTCCCTGCTTACTGATCACAATGACCCTTTCTTCCTGAACACAACGCCCCCTGCTTACTTTTCAGAATGCACCCTGTTTACACATCACAGTACCCGTTGTTCACTGATCACAATATCCCTTCCCAAGTATCACAATGCCCTTTGCTTCCTGAAAACAATAACTATTGCTTCCTGATCACATTTACCCTTGCTTCCTGATCACAATACCCCTGTTACTGATCACAATGCCCCTGCTTTGTGATCACAATGACCCTTCTTTACTGATCACAATGCCGCTTGTTCTTGATCATAATGAACCCTGTTTCTGATCACAATACCCCTGATGAATGATTACAATGCTCCCTGCTTACTACTCACAATGTCCCTTTCTTCCTGATCACATTGCCCCCTGTTTACACATGCAGTACGCGTTCTTCATTGATCACAATACCCCTTGCGTACTGATCACAATGCCCTTTGCTTCCTGATCACAATACCTCTTGCTTCGTGATCACAATTCCGCTATTTCCTGTTCACAATTCCCCATCCTTACTGATCACAATGCCCCTTGCTCTTGATCATAATGACACTTGTTGTGATCACAAACCCCTTCATTAGTGACTACAATGCTCCCTGCTTTCTGCTCAAAATGTCCCTTTTTTCCTGGTCACAATGCCCACTGATTTGTGATCACAATACCCCTTCTTTACTGATCACATTGCCGCTTGTTCTTGATGATAATGACCCCTGTTTCTGATCACAATACCTCCTGTATAGTGATTACAATATTCCGTGCTTACTGATCACAATGCCCCTGCTTACTTATCAGAATGCCCCCTGTTTACACATCACAGTACCCTTGATCAATTATCACAATACCCCTTGCCTACTGATCACAATGCCCCTTGCTTCCTGATCACAATTCCTCTTGCTTCCTGATCACAAATCCCCTTACTTCCTGATCACAATTCCCCATCTTTACTGATCACAATGCCCCCTGCTTTGTGATCACAATGCCCCTTGCTGTTGATCATAATGACCCATGTTTGTGGTCACAATGCACCCTGAATAGTAATTACAATGCTCCCTGCTTAATGGTCAAAATGCCCCTTTTCTCCTGAACACAATGCCCCTGCTTCCTTATCTGAATGCCCCCTGATTACACATCACAGTACCCCTTGTTCTCTGATCACAATACCCCTTGCCTACTGCTCACAATGCCCTTTGCTTCCTGATCACAATAACTCTTGCTTCCTGATCACAATTCCCCTTGCTTCCTGATCACAATTCACCTGTCTTCCAGATCACATTGCCCCCTGCATGCTTATCAGAATGCCCCGTCTTTACACATCACGTTACCCCTTGTTCCATGATCGCAATACGCCTTGCCTACTGGTCACAATGCCCTTTGCTTCCTGATCAAAATTCCCCTTGCTTGTTGATCACAATCCGCCATCCTTAGTGATCACAATGCCCCCTGTTACTGATGACAATGCCCCCTGCTTTGTGATCACAATGCCCCTTGTTCTGAATCATAATGGCCCATGTTTGTGATCACAATACCACCCAATTAGTGATTACAATGCTCCCTGCTTACTGGTCAAAATGCCCCTTTATTCCTGATCAAAATTCCCCCTTTTAATGATCACAATGACCCCTGCTTACTTTTCAGAAAGTCCCCTGTTTACACATCACAATACCCCTTGCCTACTGAACACAAGGCCTTTTGCTCATGAGCACAATACCTCTTGCTTCCTGATCTCAATTCCCCTTACTTCATGATCACAATCCCCATCCTTACTGTTCACAATACCCCCTGTTACTGATCACAATGCCCCTAATTGTGATTACAATGCCCCTTGTTCTTAATCATAATGACCCCTGTTTGTGATCAAAATACCACCTAATTAGTGATTACAATGCTCCCTGGTAACTGGTCAAAATGCCCCTTTCTTTCTGATCACAATGTGCCTGGTGACTTTTCAGAATGCCCCCTGTTTACACATCACAGTACCCCTTGTTGACTGATCACAATATCCCTTCCAAGTATCACAATGCCCTTTGCTTCCTGAAAACAATAACTATTGCTTCCTGATCACAATTACCCTTGCTTCCTATTCACAATACCCCTGTTACTGATCACAATGCCCCTGCTTTGTGATCACAATGACCCTTCTTTACTGATCACAATGCCGCTTGTTCTTGATCATAATGAACCCTGTTTCTGATCACAATACCCCTGATGAATGATTACAATGCTCCCTGCTTCCTACTCACAATGTCCCTTTCTTCCTGATCACATTGCCCCCTGTTTACACATGCAGTACGCGTTCTTCATTGATCACAATACCCCTTGCGTACTGATCACAATGCCCTTTGCTTCCTGATCACAATACCTCTTGCTTCGTGATCACAATTCCGCTATTTCCTGTTCACAATTCCCCATCCTTACTGATCACAATGCCCCTTGCTCTTGATCATAATGACACTTGTTGTGATCACAAACCCCTTCATTAGTGACTACAATGCTCCCTGCTTTCTGCTCAAAATGTCCCTTTTTTCCTGGTCACAATGCCCACTGATTTGTGATCACAATACCCCTTCTTTACTGATCACATTGCCGCTTGTTCTTGATGATAATGACCCCTGTTTCTGATCACAATACCTCCTGTATAGTGATTACAATATTCCGTGCTTACTGAACACAATGCCGTTTTCTTCCTGATCACAATGCCCCTGCTTACTTATCAGAATGCCCCCTGTTTACACATCACAGTACCCTTGATCAATTATCACAAAACCCATGCCTACTGCTCACAATGCTCTTTGCTTCCTGATCACAATTCCCCTTAATTCCTGATCAAAATCCCCCATTCTTACTGATCACAATACCCCGTTACTGATCACAATGCCCCGTTACTGATCACAATGCCCCCTGCTTTGTGATCACAAAGCCCCTTGTTTTTTTTATCACAATGCCCCTTGTTCTTGACCATAATGCCCCTTGTTTCTGATCACAATACCCCCTGATTAGTGATTAGAATGCTCCCTGCTTACTGATCAAAATGACCCATTCTTCCTCATCAAAATGCCCCCTTTTACTGACCACAATGCCCCTGCTTACTTTTCAGAATGCCCCCTGTTACACATCACAGTACCCCTTGTTCACTGATCACAATACCCCTTGCCTACTTCTCACAATGCCCTTTGCTTCCTGATCACATTGCCTCTTGCTTCCTGATCACAATTCCCCTTGCTTCCTGATCACAATCCCCCATCTTTAGTGATCATAATGCCCCGTGTTACTGATCACAATACCCCCTGCTTTGTGATCACAATGCCCCTTGTTCCTAATCATAATGACCACTGTTTCTGATAACAATACCCCCTGATGAGTGATTAAAATGCTCCCTGCTTACTGATCACAATGGCCCTTTCTTCCTGATCACATTGCCCCCTGTTTACACATCACAGTACGCGTTGTTCACTGATCAAAATACCCCTTGCCTACTGATCACAATGCCCTTTGTTTCCTGATCACAATAACTGTGGCTTCCTCATCACAATTGCCCTTGCATCCTGATCACAATCCCCCATCCTTACTGATCACAATACCCCCGATACTGATCTCAGTGCCCCCTGCTTAATTTTCAGAATATCCCCAGTTTACAGACCACAGTACCCCTTATTCACCGATCACAATACCCCTTGCCTACTGATGCCAATGCCCTTTGCTTCCTCATCACAATCCCCCATCCTTAAGGATCACTATGCCCCCTGTTACTGATCACAATGTCCCTGCTTTGTGATCACAATGCCCATTGTTCTTAATCATAATGACCCCTGTTTTTGATAACAATTCCCCCAAGTTAGTGATTATAATGCTCCCTGCTTACTGGACAAAATGACCCTTTCTTCCTGATAACAACGCCCCCTGCTTACTTTTCAGAATGCACTCTGTTTACACATCACAGTACCCGTTGTTCACTGATCACAATGCCACTTGCTCCTGATCACAATCCCTCTTGCTTCCTGATCACAAATCCCCTTACTTCCTGATCACAATTCCCCATCTTTACTGATCACAATGCCCCCTGCTTTGTGATCAAAATGCCCCTTGCTCTTGATCATAATGACCCTTGTTTGTGGTCACAATGCACCCTGAATAGTAATTACAATGCTCCCTGCTTAATGGTCAAAATGCCCCTTTTCTCCTGATTACAATGCCCCCGCTTACTTATCAGAATGCCCCCTTTTTACACATCACAGTACCCCTTATTCTCTGATCACAATACCCCTCGCCTACTGCTCACAATGCCCTTTGCTTCCTGATCACAATAACTCTTGCTTCCTGATCACAATTCCCCTTGCTTCCTGATCACAATTCACCTTTCTTCCTGATCACATTGCCCACTGCATGCTTATCAGAATGCCCTGTCTTTACACATCACGTTACCCCTTGTTCCCTGATCGCAATACGCCTTGCCTTCTGGTCACAATGCCCTTTGCTTCCTGATCAAAATTCCCCTTGCTTCCTGATCACAATCTCCCATCCTTAGTGATCACAATGCCCCCTGTTACTGATGACAATGTCCCCCGCTTTGTGATCACAATGCCCCTTGTTCTTTACCATAATGCCCCTTGTTTCTGTTCACAATACCCCCTGATTAGTGATTAGAATGCTCCCTGCTTACTGATCACAATGCCCCATTCTTCCTGATCAAAATGCCCCCTTTTACTGACCACAATGCCCCCTACTTACTTTTCAGAATGCCCCCTGTTGCACATCACAGTAGCCCTTGTTCGCTGATCACAATACCCCTTGTCTAATTCTCACAATGCCCTTTGCTTCCTGATCGCAATGCCTCTTGCTTCCTGATCACAATTCCCCTTGCTTCCTGATCACAATCCCCCATCTTTAGTGATCACAATGCCCCGTGTTACTGATCACAATACCCCCTGCTTTGTGATCACAATGCCCCTTGTTCTTAATCATAATGACCACTGTTTCTGATAACAATACCCCTGATGAGTGATTAAAATGCTCCCTGCTTACTGATCACAATGGCCCTTTCTTCCTGGTCACATTGCCCCTGTTTACACATCACAGTACGCGTTGTTCACTGATCAAAATACCCCTTGCCTACTGATCACAATGCCCTTTGTTTCCTGATCACAATAATTGTGGCTTCCTGATCACAATTGCCCTTGCGTCCTGATCACAATCCCCCATCCTTACTGATCACAATACCGCCGATACTGATCTCAGAGACCCCTGCTTAATTTTCAGAATACGCCCTGTTTACACATCACATACCTCTTGTTCTCTGATCACGATAGCCCTTGCCTAATGATCACAATGCCCTTTGCTTCCTGATCACAATATATCTTGCTTCCTGATCACAATTCCCTGGGTTCCTGATCACAATCCCCCATTCTTCCTGATTGCAATGCCCCTTGCTCTTGATAATAATGACCCTTGTTTGTGGTCACGATACCCTCTGATTAGTGATCACAATGCCCCCTGCTTTGTGATCACAATGCCCCTCCTTTACTGATCACAATGCCGCTTGTTCTTGATCATAATGACCCATGTTTCTGATCACAATACCTCATGTTTAGTGATTACAATATTCCGTGCTTACTGCTCACAATGCCCTTTGGTTCCTGATCACAATGCCTCTTGCTTCCTGATCACAATTCCC
This sequence comes from Hipposideros larvatus, assembly GCA_031876335.1. NCBI lineage: Eukaryota > Metazoa > Chordata > Mammalia > Chiroptera > Hipposideridae > Hipposideros > Hipposideros larvatus. Next base: position 65,588,662 of record CM063094.1, read on the forward strand.
CTTATTTCCTGATCACAATCCCCCATCCTTACTGATCACAATACCCCCGTTAATGATAACAATGCCCCTGCATTGTGATCACAATGCCCCGTCTTTACTGTTCACAATGTCGCTTGTACTTGATCATAATGACCCCTGTTTCTGATCACAATTCCCCCTGATTAGTGATTACAATGCTCCCTGCTTACTGGTCAAAATGCCCATTTGTTCCTGATCACATTGCCCCCTTTTCTGATCACAATGCATCCTGCATACTTTTCAGAATATCCCCTGTTTACAGACCACAGTACCCCTTATTCACCGATCACAATACCCCTTGCCTACTGATGCCAATGCCCTTTGCTTCATCATCACAATCCCCCATCCTTAAGGATCACTATGCTCCCTGTTACTGATCACAATGCCCCTGCTTTGTGATCACAATGCCCCTTGTTCTTAATCATAATGACCCCTGTTTTTGATCACAATCCCCACAAATTAGTGATTTTAATGCTCCCTGCTTACTGGTCAAAATGCCCCTTTGTTCCTGATCACAATGCCCCCTTTTACTGATCACAATGCCCCCTGCTTTGTGATCACAATGCCACTTGCTCTTGATCATAATGACACTTGTTGTGATCACAAACCCCTTCATTAGTGATTACAATGCTCCCTGCTTTCTGCTCAAAATGCCCCTTTTTTCCTGATCACAATGCCCCCTGCTTTGTGATCACAATACCCCTTCTTTACTGATCACATTGCTGCTTGTTCTTGATCATAATGACCCTTGTTTGTGGTCACAATGAACCCTGAAGAGTAATTACAATGCTCCCTGCTTAATGGTCAAAATGCCCCTTTTCTCCTGATCACAATGCCCCTGCTTACTTATCAGAATGCCCCCTGTTTACACATCACAGTACCCCTTGTTCTTTGATCACAATACCCCTTGCCTACTGCTCACAATGCCCTTTGCTTCCTGATCACAATAACTCTTGCGTCCTGATCACAATTCCCCTTGCTTCCTGATCACAATTCCCCATTCTTCCTGATCACCATACCCCCATTACTGATCACAATGCCCCTTTCTTCCTGATCAAAATGCCCCTGCTTACTTATCAGAATACCCCCTATTTACACATCACAGTACCCCTTTTTCACTGTAAACAATACCTCTTGCATACTGATAACAATGCCCTTTGCTTCCTGATCACATTCCCCCATCCTTAGTGATCACAATGCCCGCATTACTGATCGCAATGCCCACTGCTTTGTGATCACATTGCTCCTTGTTCACCGATCATAATACCCCTTTCCTACTGATCACAATGCCCTTTGCTTCCTGATCACAATACCTCTTGCTTCCTGATCACAATTCCCCTTGCGTCCTGATCACAATCCCCCATCTTTTCTGATCACAATACCCCAGTTAGCGATCACAATGACCCCTGCTTTGTGATCACAATGCCCCTTGTATACTGGTCAGAATGCCGCTTCTTCTCGATCATAATGACCCCTGTTTCTGATCACAATACCCCCTGATTAGTGAATAAAATGCTCCCTGCTAGTGATCACAATTACACTTTCTTCCTGATCACATTGCCCCCTGCTTGCTTATCAGAATTCCCCGTCTTTTCACATCACGGTACCTGATCACAATACCCCTTGCCTACTGATCACAAGGCCCTTTGCTTCTTGATCACCATTCCCCTTGCTTCCTGATCACTATCCCCCATCCTTAGTGATCACAATGCTCCCTGTTACTGATCACAATGCCCATTGCTCTGTGATTACAATGCCCTTTGTTCTTAATCATAATGACCGCTGTTAGTGATCACAATACCACCTAATTAGTGATACAATGCTCCCTGGTAACTGGTCAAAATGCCCCTTTTTTCTTTTTCACATTGCCCCCTGTTTACACATCAAACTACTCCTAGTTACCTGATCACAATACCCCTTGCCTAATGATTACAATGCCCTTTGCTTCATGATTACAATTCCCCTTGCTTGCTCATCACAATCCCCATTCTTAGTGATCACAATGCCCCATACGTTGTGATCACAATGCCCCTTGCTCTTGATCATAATGACCCTTGTTTGTGATCACAATACCCCCTGATTAGTGATTAAAATTCTCCCTGCTTGCTGATCCCACTGCCCCTTTCTTCCTGATCACATTGCCCCCTGTTTGCTTATCAGAATGCCCCGTCTTACACATCACGGTACCTGATCACAATACCCCTTGCCTACTGATCACAATGCCCTTTGCTTCCTGATCACAATTCCTCTGGCTTCCTGATCACAATTCCCCTAGTTTCCTGATCACAATCCCCCATTCTTACTGATCACAATACACCTCACGGCGGCTTTCTCCACTCAGGGCAATGCACGTCCTTGGCACCGCAGACCAAGGACTCAAGGAAAACCGTCTGTCTCCCTGCAAGTGTGCATTGAGTCACCCACGCTGTCTGTTGCTGGACCAAGGACCGAGGGATGTATCACATGACCCACCCTAACGAAGGCCCCTGTCTTCGCTGCTGTGCCCCTCGTTCGCAATCTCCCCCAATGCACGGTAATCCTCCATCCTACCTAGGACTCCCATCACACAGGGGAAAAGAGCCGGACCAAAACAGCAGACTCAACTATGGAGAAAAACACCAACACCCCTGTGAGTCGTGTGAGGCCTCTGACTGCAGGAAAGAAGACCTCTATGGGAAAAGCTCAGAGGCAAGTGACCCACGCACAGAGAGTACCTGCTACTACAACTTGTCGCCCCAAGGAGGAAATCTGGGTGAGGCTCCGAGCACCATCTCACTGCTGGGACCCTGGCGGCATGCACTTAGTCACCACCGTGATTGCCACCGACAGGGCACCGTCTCCTCACAGGACACCAGTCCCCGGCACGACCACACTCCAATGTGTAAGATTCCACCTCAACACAGCCTCGGTGTGACTGTCTCAGTGTGTTTCCCAGGGTGAGTGGCCATCCCATGGCTGTCAAGCTCTGGGTCTTGGATGCTATGCTCCCCCTCCCATTCCTTCTCCCTGTTTCTCCTTCTGTCATTTTGTCTGCGGGTCTCTCTCGCTCCCTGTGTGTCTCACACTGTTGCCCGTTCAGTGGCCTTCTTTTATTGGCTCTTACCTCAATTGTTCAGAGGATTTGATGTGTCAGGGGAAGTTGGAGACCCCCTCTCCTGTGGCGAGACCTAGGCCAGGTTTATTTGTACCAGAAGAGGTTGTAGGTGTTGTGCTATTGCGGGGGCACAGAGCCTCATTGATCCATTCATAGGGGCTGGCTTAGGTCTCCCTTCCCTTCTGCATTAGGTGGGGAATGGGACAACTTGGTCACCCTAAATGAACTAGGGTCTTCTTTCCCTTTTATGTCTGGTAGGCATGGTGGACCATTCCTCAACCAACAGGGTCTTGGGTCCCTGGCGAGCTGCTGGGCAAGCTGAAGGCCTGGGTAAACTTTTCTGTCAGGAGGCCCTTGTAACCATAGCTTTCATGGGCGGGATACTTCCTCTTCCAAGAAAGCCACCAGTTTGAGGCGTTGTGCACAACAAACAGGGTCCTGGGTTCACTCCCTCTGCAAGAAGGGCCAGGAGTCTCAAGTGCCACTCACTGTCTGGCACCTAGGGAGCGGGTGGCAAATCACCATCCTTTTGCCAGTAGTGCCTAGTGTCCATGTTGTCCCACTTGCATGAGCTCTGGGGCATCGGTCTCCCGCCTTTGGCAGGGAAACTTGTGATATGCACACTGCTGATGGGTGGCCAAGGTCTCCACCCTCTGTCAGGATGTTCTGGGTTCCTGACAACCCACTCAAGCTGTTTCTCCTTTCTCACACAGAAAGGGCTAGGGCCGCATTATTCCACTCAAGCTAGGTGGCGGGCCGATTACCTCCTCTCCAACAATGTGTCTGGGACCGATAATTTGCATTCAGGTGGGGTCTTTTTTTCCTAACAGTTGAGGCTAGGGTCCTGTGGCCTTGCTTACTAGACCATCATAAATACGTTTCCCATTGCCTAGAGAGTCTGGGGACACCGGGCTATGCTGACTTTCAAACTTCAGGTCCAACTGTCTGTCAGGCAGGGTCATACATTGCATGCGACCTGCTCAAATGGAAATGGGGGCCATGTTCCTTCCAACCAGCAGAATGGCCTGCGGACCTTCATGCCCTGACAGTGTCCCATCCTACTTCCAAGGCAGCCTTAGCACCTGTTGGCCTCTCATTTTATCAGGACCATGAAACAAATCCTCTCATTGAGCGTTTCATCATCAAAATAATAATTGAAAGTTGCGTCACCTAGAAAAAAAACTGGTGTCGCAGAATGGATAAAAGACACCAAAAAAATAATACATATGCTTCCCACAAATGTCACTCCATATCGAAAGACACACAGAGACTTAAAGTGAAGGGATGGAAAAAGATACGTTTTACCAATGGAAAAGGGGAAATAAAAAGCTGGGGAACAATACTCAGATAACATAGACTTTAAAACAAAAGCTATAACAAGTGACAAAAAGTACATGTCATATTGATAAAACCATCAATCCAACAAGAGGATTAGACTCTTCTAATCATATACATGGCACAAGTAGGACCTACTAACACTGAAAGCAAACATGGTGAGTCATAAATGAAGACATTGAGAGTCATAGTAGGGGATGATGACATGCAAGTACATCATCCAGACAGAAAATCAACCAAGAAACAATGGAATTAAAGAACTTAAATTGATATTTGTAGACCATCTCACCCCTTATCCGAACAATATACTTTCCCTTCAAGGGCACACGGGACATTTTCCACAATACGTCACATGTTTGGCCGTGAAACATATCTCCATAGATACAAGAAGACTGAAATGATACCAAGCATCTTCTCTGGTATCTAACTAGAAATCAAATGCAAGAAAATAATGGGAAAACACACAGAGGCATGGGATCTAAGCAACATGCTACTCAATGGATCAGCAATGTCATCAAGGAAGAAATGAAAAAATACCTTGAGGCTAAAGTAAGTGAAAACACAATGTTCCCAAATGTATGCACACAGCGAAAGCAGTCCTAAGAAGCAATTTCAGAGCAATAGAGGCCTACCTCCAGAAAGAAGAAAATTCTCTAATAAACAGTCTATTCTTACAACTGAGGGACCTTGAAAAAGAAGACTGAGCAAACCCTCTAACATCCTCCCCCTCTCCACCAACACTCACATAAACACACACACACACACACACACACACACACGCACACACACACACACGCACGCACACACACACACACAAACAATGAGAGGGTGGACGAGAGTCAGTGTGAGATCAGCGTGATTCTCTAACCTGGCCTGGTCTGCCCTTGGCCTTCCTGTGTTATATTATTGACCTCTGAAACAATGGCCTGAAGAATGTTGTGTGAGACCTAAATCAGAGTCTAAAACATGGGTAAAGTTTCACCATTTCGGCTTTCCTGAGGCCAGTGCCTGAGGCCGCTAGGCCGCAGCATGGAAACATGGTACTATTTCCAGCATCTCCATCACAGTGAGCTGGGAAAGGGCTTCATTATGATGTGGTTGCCTGGTTACCAGGGTTCCAAGTTCTTTTAAGCTTTATGACCAGGAAGTGAGATCACAGACTGGGGTCTCCTCTGTGAACTTCTTCCACATACAAAAACTCCCCAAAGTCCCTCTGGGTTAGGGATTGCTCACCCTACCTCACAAAACAAGGCCACGCCCAGTTACACTAACACTGACCATGCCACAGTTTCAGGACAACCTGTGTGCAGCCGCGGCCATGGCTTTGAGGACCCAGAGCTTGGTTCAGAGCTGGCTTGCGCTCCTCACCAGTGATGTGACTCTGAGCAGCATGTGCTGTCAGGGCCTCCGCAGTTTTCCCATGTGCGTAGTACAGGTAGTTCTAGCATCTCCACCTCAAAATGTCATCACATTATGAACAAGTGTAGTGCCTAGAAACCCTGGGCTGTGGTCACATGTTGTCGGGAGCAGACCTGACCGATGACGTTTGTGCTGAACAGAGGTCAGAACACAGCCTACGGGCTGCGTCTGATCTGGCACCTAGGGACGCACATTGGTTTCCTGCCTCTATCTCAAGAGGGCTGTAATGAAATCCATTTCCAACACAGTCCCCTCTGGCACTGAACTTTCGAGGGACTCCATTATGTTGAGACTTGGGGTCAAGCACCTATCTCGGCCTGCGTGTGGGGCGGCCCCTCCATGGCTCCCAGTGTGCCTGCTTCCATGTCACACATCTCTGCGTGAGCCCCGCCTTTTGAGAATTGGCATTGTTTGGGACCCTTTTCTAAGGAATAGAGAAAAGAAAATGTTGGGGCGTCATTTCCAGACTGAGTAATAGAAAGTTTATGACGCTGCCGGCTCCCTGTTTCTCTCTTTCTCTGTCTCTCTGTGTCTCTCAGTGACTTGTTTTCTATTCCTAGATCACTGTCTCTGTATGCGATGCTGTGTCTGTCTCACACTCGGTCTCTTCATGCTTCTGGTTCTCTCTTTCAGTGTGGTGTGTGTGCATGTCTGAGTGTGTGTGTCTGTGGGTGTGTGTGTTTCTTTATCTGTTTGTCTCTCGCACTGTCTACCTGTCGTGCATCTCTCTTCATATCGCACTCCTTCTATGTCTATCTCTTCAATTTCTTCCCTTTGTCCTTCTCTCATTCAGTCTGTCTCCCTCTGCCTCGGTCTTGCTTTCTCTCTAGCCATCTGTCATTATAACGCTCAGCACAAAGGGTTTGGAGAGGTGATGTATAGGAAAATATCATGTGAGTGTGGGGGTCCTGTTCATAGCGTGGGAAAAGTGGACGGCAGTGTATAGAAGGGTGGCATTGGTGTGGGCCCGATGAACCCTGATGGTGCTTTTGGCATCCCGTGACTATGGCCGGTCACACTGGCAAGCAGTTCGGGTCAGAGCCAGTGACAAGGCACTTGTTGGTGCAAGTCCCGGGGCCAGGGCCGATATGCCCATGCCTGGAATCCCAGGGTTCTGACAGTCCCCAAGCCTCAGTTGCCCCGAAAAAGGGACTGCAGATTAGCCAGTTGTGTGTGTGGAGGCAAGCCATCCAGGGCCTGGAGAGTTCCTGCAGGCCAGCACTAGCAGTACTGTGTGACCGCCAGGGGAGCATCAGTGGCCGGCGGTGCCCCTGACATGGCCAATGAAGAAGGCTCACTGCAAGCCTGGAATGGCCACTACTCACGGCAGCAGCTTCCGGATCAGCGGTTGGGGAAACGGCGAAACGTGCAGCATGGGATGATGAGGTTGGTGGAGAGTGCTCTCTGGCACACACGCTAAGTGAGAGCACCCAGCATGGTGACGCACACATAACAGGCCGGCCGGAAGGGGTCCCCTTGGGCAAACAATGTCAAGTCCCTGTGCCTATGGGAATCCCACCCTGAATTAGATGATGTTGTCTGATCCCGGAACGTAAGCATGATCGGGTCTGGTTAGTTCTTGCATGAGGACCTGTTGGAATACCACGTCCTACAGGCTTTTGCCTTCCCCTACTGTTGCCGCCACCCCACGATGGGCTCCATTGCAATACCTCCTGCCTGTTGCCGCTCTTCCGCCGCTCAACCCGCTGCTGGTCCCCAGGCTATCGGCGAACTCGCCGCCCTGCCCTACAGCCTCACAACCCCAACCACATGTCAACGCCCGCTGGCTGGTGCTCCTTCATCTCTCTCCCTGCTACTGCCCACAAGCTAGCAGCTCACAGCCATTTGGGGCAATCACCGACATCCGAAATGCCCTGGACCAGGGCTTTCCACTACGCATGTCTCCACCTTCGCTGCATCACTTCACAGCGGCTTTCTCCAGTCAGGGCAATGCACGTCCTTGGCACCACAGTCCAAGGACTCAAGGAAAACCGTCTGTCTCCCTGCAAGTGTGCATTGAGTCACCCACTCTGTCTGTCGCTCGACCCAGGACCAAGGGATGTATCACATGACCCACCATAACGAAGGCCCCTGTCTTCGCTGCTGTGCCCCTCGTTCGCAATCTCCCCCAATGCACGGTAATCCTCCATCCTACCTAGGACTCCCATCACACAGGGGAAAAGAGCCGGACCAAAACAGCAGACTCAACTATGGAGAAAAACACCAACACCCCTGTGAGTCGTGTGAGGCCTCTGACTGCAGGAAAGAAGACCTCTATGGGAAAAGCTCAGAGGCAAGTGACCCACGCACAGAGAGTACCTGCTACTACAACTTGTCGCCCCAAGGAGGAAATCTGGGTGAGGCTCCGAGCACCATCTCACTGCTGGGACCCTGGCGGCATGCACTTAGTCACCACCGTGATTGCCACCGACAGGGCACCGTCTCCTCACAGGACACCAGTCCCCGGCACGACCACACTCCAATGTGTAAGATTCCACCTCAACACAGCCTCGGTGTGACTGTCTCAGAGTGTTTCCCAGGGTGAGTGGCCATCCCATGGCTGTCAAGCTCTGGGTCTTGGATGCTATGCTCCCCCTCCCATTCCTTCTCCCTGTTTCTCCTTCTGTCATTTTGTCTGCGGGTCTCTCTCGCTCCCTGTGTGTCTCACACTGTTGCCCGTTCAGTGGCCTTCTTTTATTGGCTCTTACCTCAATTGTTCAGAGGATTTGATGTGTCAGGGGAAGTTGGAGACCCCCTCTCCTGTGGCGAGACCTAGGCCAGGTTTATTTGTACCAGAAGAGGTTGTAGGTGTTGTGCTATTGCGGGGGCACAGAGCCTCATTGATCCATTCATAGGGGCTGGTTTAGGTCTCCCTTCCCTTCTGCATTAGGTGGGGAATGGGACAACTTGGTCACCCTAAATGAACTAGGGTCTTCTTTCCCTTTTATGTCTGGTAGGCATGGTGGACCATTCCTCAACCAACAGGGTCTTGGGTCCCTGGCGAGCTGCTGGGCAAGCTGAAGGCCTGGGTAAACTTTTCTATCAGGAGGCCCTTGTAACCATAGCTTTCATGGGCGGGATACTTCCTCTTCCAAGAAAGCCACCAGTTTGAGGCGTTGTGCACAACAAACAGGGTCCTGGGTTCACTCCCTCTGCAAGAAGGGCCAGGAGTCTCAAGTGCCACTCACTGTCTGGCACCTAGGGAGCGGGTGGCAAATCACCATCCTTTTGCCAGTAGTGCCTAGTGTCCATGTTGTCCCACTTGCATGAGCTCTGGGGCATCGGTCTCCCGCCTTTGGCAGGGAAACTTGTGATATGCACACTGCTGATGGGTGGCCAAGGTCTCCACCCTCTGTCAGGATGTTCTGGGTTCCTGACAACCCACTCAAGCTGTTTCTCCTTTCTCACACAGAAAGGGCTAGGGCCGCATTATTCCACTCAAGCTAGGTGGCGGGCCGATTACCTCGTCTCCAACAATGTGTCTGGGACCGATAATTTGCATTCAGGTGGGGTCTTTTTTTCCTAACAGTTGAGGCTAGGGTCCTGTGGCCTTGCTTACTAGACCATCATAAATACGTTTCCCATTGCCTAGAGAGTCTGGGGACACCGGGCTATGCTGACTTTCAAACTTCAGGTCCAACTGTCTGTCAGGCAGGGTCATACATTGCATGCGACCTGCTCAAATGGAAATGGGGGCCATGTTCCTTCCAACCAGCAGAATGGCCTGCGGACCTTCATGCCCTGACAGTGTCCCATCCTACTTCCAAGGCAGCCTTAGCACCTGTTGGCCTCTCATTTTATCAGGACCATGAAACAAATCCTCTCATTGAGCGTTTCATCATCAAAATAATAATTGAAAGTTGCATCACCTAGAAAAAAAACTGGTGTCGCAGAATGGATAAAAGACACCAAAAAAATAATACATATGCTTCCCACAAATGTCACTCCATATCGAAAGACACACAGAGACTTAAAGTGAAGGGATGGAAAAAGATACGTTTTACCAATGGAAAAGGGGAAATAAAAAGCTGGGGAACAATACTCAGATAACATAGACTTTAAAACAAAAGCTATAACAAGTGACAAAAAGTACATGTCATATTGATAAAACCATCAATCCAACAAGAGGATTAGACTCTTCTAATCATATACATGGCACAAGTAGGACCTACTAACACTGAAAGCAAACATGGTGAGTCATAAATGAAGACATTGAGAGTCATAGTAGGGGATGATGACATGCAAGTACATCATCCAGACAGAAAATCAACCAAGAAACAATGGAATTAAAGAACTTAAATTGATATTTGTAGACCATCTCACCCCTTATCCGAACAATATACTTTCCCTTCAAGGGCACACGGGACATTTTCCACAATACGTCACATGTTTGACCGTGAAACATATCTCCATAGATACAAGAAGACTGAAATGATACCAAGCATCTTCTCTGGTATCTAACTAGAAATCAAATGCAAGAAAATAATGGGAAAACACACAGAGGCATGGGATCTAAGCAACATGCTACTCAATGGATCAGCAATGTCATCAAGGAAGAAATGAAAAAATACCTTGAGGCTAAAGTAAGTGAAAACACAATGTTCCCAAATGTATGCACACAGCGAAAGCAGTCCTAAGAAGCAATTTCAGAGCAATAGATGCCTACCTCCAGAAAGAAGAAAATTCTCTAATAAACAGTCTATTCTTACAACTGAGGGACCTTGAAAAAGAAGACTGAGCAAACCCTCTAACATCCTCCCCCTCTCCACCAACACTCACATAAACACACACACACACACACACACACACACGCACACACACACACACGCACGCACACACACACACACAAACAATGAGAGGGTGGACGAGAGTCAGTGTGAGATCAGCGTGATTCTCTAACCTGGCCTGGTCTGCCCTTGGCCTTCCTGTGTTATATTATTGACCTCTGAAACAATGGCCTGAAGAATGTTGTGTGAGACCTAAATCAGAGTCTAAAACATGGGTAAAGTTTCACCATTTCGGCTTTCCTGAGGCCAGTGCCTGAGGCCGCTAGGCCGCAGCATGGAAACATGGTACTATTTCCAGCATCTCCATCACAGTGAGCTGGGAAAGGGCTTCATTATGATGTGGTTGCCTGGTTACCAGGGTTCCAAGTTCTTTTAAGCTTTATGACCAGGAAGTGAGATCACAGACTGGGGTCTCCTCTGTGAACTTCTTCCACATACAAAAACTCCCCAAAGTCCCTCTGGGTTAGGGATTGCTCACCCTACCTCACAAAACAAGGCCACGCCCAGTTACACTAACACTGACCATGCCACAGTTTCAGGACAACCTGTGTGCAGCCGCGGCCATGGCTTTGAGGACCCAGAGCTTGGTTCAGAGCTGGCTTGCGCTCCTCACCAGTGATGTGACTCTGAGCAGCATGTGCTGTCAGGGCCTCCGCAGTTTTCCCATGTGCGTAGTACAGGTAGTTCTAGCATCTCCACCTCAAAATGTCATCACATTATGAACAAGTGTAGTGCCTAGAAACCCTGGGCTGTGGTCACATGTTGTCGGGAGCAGACCTGACCGATGACGTTTGTGCTGAACAGAGGTCAGAACACAGCCTACGGGCTGCGTCTGATCTGGCACCTAGGGACGCACATTGGTTTCCTGCCTCTATCTCAAGAGGGCTGTAATGAAATCCATTTCCAACACAGTCCCCTCTGGCACTGAACTTTCGAGGGACTCCATTATGTTGAGACTTGGGGCCAAGCACCTATCTCGGCCTGCGTGTGGGGCGGCCCCTCCATGGCTCCCAGTGTGCCTGCTTCCATGTCACACATCTCTGCGTGAGCCCCGCCTTTTGAGAATTGGCATTGTTTGGGACCCTTTTCTAAGGAATAGAGAAAAGAAAATGTTGGGGCGTCATTTCCAGACTGAGTAATAGAAAGTTTATGACGCTGCCGGCTCCCTGTTTCTCTCTTTCTCTGTCTCTCTGTGTCTCTCAGTGACTTGTTTTCTATTCCTAGATCACTGTCTCTGTATGCGATGCTGTGTCTGTCTCACACTCGGTCTCTTCATGCTTCTGGTTCTCTCTTTCAGTGTGGTGTGTGTGCATGTCTGAGTGTGTGTGTCTGTGGGTGTGTGTGTTTCTTTATCTGTTTGTCTCTCGCACTGTCTACCTGTCGTGCATCTCTCTTCATATCGCACTCCTTCTATGTCTATCTCTTCAATTTCTTCCCTTTGTCCTTCTCTCATTCAGTCTGTCTCCCTCTGCCTCGGTCTTGCTTTCTCTCTAGCCATCTGTCATTATAACGCTCAGCACAAAGGGTTTGGAGAGGTGATGTATAGGAAAATATCATGTGAGTGTGGGGGTCCTGTTCATAGCGTGGGAAAAGTGGACGGCAGTGTATAGAAGGGTGGCATTGGTGTGGGCCCGATGAACCCTGATGGTGCTTTTGGCATCCCGTGACTATGGCCGGTCACACTGGCAAGCAGTTCGGGTCAGAGCCAGTGACAAGGCACTTGTTGGTGCAAGTCCCGGGGCCAGGGCCGATATGCCCATGCCTGGAATCCCAGGGTTCTGACAGTCCCCAAGCCTCAGTTGCCCCGAAAAAGGGACTGCAGATTAGCCAGTTGTGTGTGTGGAGGCAAGCCATCCAGGGCCTGGAGAGTTCCTGCAGGCCAGCACTAGCAGTACTGTGTGACCGCCAGGGGAGCATCAGTGGCCGGCGGTGCCCCTGACATGGCCAATGAAGAAGGCTCACTGCAAGCCTGGAATGGCCACTACTCACGGCAGCAGCTTCCGGATCAGCGGTTGGGGAAACGGCGAAACGTGCAGCATGGGATGATGAGGTTGGTGGAGAGTGCTCTCTGGCACACACGCTAAGTGAGAGCACCCAGCATGGTGACGCACACATAACAGGCCGGCCGGAAGGGGTCCCCTTGGGCAAACAATGTCAAGTCCCTGTGCCTATGGGAATCCCACCCTGAATTAGATGATGTTGTCTGATCCCGGAACGTAAGCATGATCGGGTCTGGTTAGTTCTTGCATGAGGACCTGTTGGAATACCACGTCCTACAGGCTTTTGCCTTCCCCTACTGTTGCCGCCACCCCACGATGGGCTCCATTGCAATACCTCCTGCCTGTTGCCGCTCTTCCGCCGCTCAACCCGCTGCTGGTCCCCAGGCTATCGGCGAACTCGCCGCCCTGCCCTACAGCCTCACAACCCCAACCACATGTCAACGCCCGCTGGCTGGTGCTCCTTCAGCTCTCTCCCTGCTACTGCCCACAAGCTAGCAGCTCACAGCCATTTGGGGCAATCACCGACATCCGAAATGCCCTGGACCAGGGCTTTCCACTACGCATGTCTCCACCTTCGCTGCATCACTTCACAGCGGCTTTCTCCAGTCAGGGCAATGCACGTCCTTGGCACCACAGTCCAAGGACTCAAGGAAAACCGTCTGTCTCCCTGCAAGTGTGCATTGAGTCACCCACTCTGTCTGTCGCTCGACCCAGGACCAAGGGATGTATCACATGACCCACCATAACGAAGGCCCCTGTCTTCGCTGCTGTGCCCCTCGTTCGCAATCTCCCCCAATGCACGGTAATCCTCCATCCTACCTAGGACTCCCATCACACAGGGGAAAAGAGCCGGACCAAAACAGCAGACTCAACTATGGAGAAAAACACCAACACCCCTGTGAGTCGTGTGAGGCCTCTGACTGCAGGAAAGAAGACCTCTATGGGAAAAGCTCAGAGGCAAGTGACCCACGCACAGAGAGTACCTGCTACTACAACTTGTCGCCCCAAGGAGGAAATCTGGGTGAGGCTCCGAGCACCATCTCACTGCTGGGACCCTGGCGGCATGCACTTAGTCACCACCGTGATTGCCACCGACAGGGCACCGTCTCCTCACAGGACACCAGTCCCCGGCACGACCACACTCCAATGTGTAAGATTCCACCTCAACACAGCCTCGGTGTGACTGTCTCAGAGTGTTTCCCAGGGTGAGTGGCCATCCCATGGCTGTCAAGCTCTGGGTCTTGGATGCTATGCTCCCCCTCCCATTCCTTCTCCCTGTTTCTCCTTCTGTCATTTTGTCTGCGGGTCTCTCTCGCTCCCTGTGTGTCTCACACTGTTGCCCGTTCAGTGGCCTTCTTTTATTGGCTCTTACCTCAATTGTTCAGAGGATTTGATGTGTCAGGGGAAGTTGGAGACCCCCTCTCCTGTGGCGAGACCTAGGCCAGGTTTATTTGTACCAGAAGAGGTTGTAGGTGTTGTGCTATTGCGGGGGCACAGAGCCTCATTGATCCATTCATAGGGGCTGGTTTAGGTCTCCCTTCCCTTCTGCATTAGGTGGGGAATGGGACAACTTGGTCACCCTAAATGAACTAGGGTCTTCTTTCCCTTTTATGTCTGGTAGGCATGGTGGACCATTCCTCAACCAACAGGGTCTTGGGTCCCTGGCGAGCTGCTGGGCAAGCTGAAGGCCTGGGTAAACTTTTCTATCAGGAGGCCCTTGTAACCATAGCTTTCATGGGCGGGATACTTCCTCTTCCAAGAAAGCCACCAGTTTGAGGCGTTGTGCACAACAAACAGGGTCCTGGGTTCACTCCCTCTGCAAGAAGGGCCAGGAGTCTCAAGTGCCACTCACTGTCTGGCACCTAGGGAGCGGGTGGCAAATCACCATCCTTTTGCCAGTAGTGCCTAGTGTCCATGTTGTCCCACTTGCATGAGCTCTGGGGCATCGGTCTCCCGCCTTTGGCAGGGAAACTTGTGATATGCACACTGCTGATGGGTGGCCAAGGTCTCCACCCTCTGTCAGGATGTTCTGGGTTCCTGACAACCCACTCAAGCTGTTTCTCCTTTCTCACACAGAAAGGGCTAGGGCCGCATTATTCCACTCAAGCTAGGTGGCGGGCCGATTACCTCGTCTCCAACAATGTGTCTGGGACCGATAATTTGCATTCAGGTGGGGTCTTTTTTTCCTAACAGTTGAGGCTAGGGTCCTGTGGCCTTGCTTACTAGACCATCATAAATACGTTTCCCATTGCCTAGAGAGTCTGGGGACACCGGGCTATGCTGACTTTCAAACTTCAGGTCCAACTGTCTGTCAGGCAGGGTCATACATTGCATGCGACCTGCTCAAATGGAAATGGGGGCCATGTTCCTTCCAACCAGCAGAATGGCCTGCGGACCTTCATGCCCTGACAGTGTCCCATCCTACTTCCAAGGCAGCCTTAGCACCTGTTGGCCTCTCATTTTATCAGGACCATGAAACAAATCCTCTCATTGAGCGTTTCATCATCAAAATAATAATTGAAAGTTGCGTCACCTAGAAAAAAAACTGGTGTCGCAGAATGGATAAAAGACACCAAAAAAATAATACATATGCTTCCCACAAATGTCACTCCATATCGAAAGACACACAGAGACTTAAAGTGAAGGGATGGAAAAAGATACGTTTTACCAATGGAAAAGGGGAAATAAAAAGCTGGGGAACAATACTCAGATAACATAGACTTTAAAACAAAAGCTATAACAAGTGACAAAAAGTACATGTCATATTGATAAAACCATCAATCCAACAAGAGGATTAGACTCTTCTAATCATATACATGGCACAAGTAGGACCTACTAACACTGAAAGCAAACATGGTGAGTCATAAATGAAGACATTGAGAGTCATAGTAGGGGATGATGACATGCAAGTACATCATCCAGACAGAAAATCAACCAAGAAACAATGGAATTAAAGAACTTAAATTGATATTTGTAGACCATCTCACCCCTTATCCGAACAATATACTTTCCCTTCAAGGGCACACGGGACATTTTCCACAATACGTCACATGTTTGACCGTGAAACATATCTCCATAGATACAAGAAGACTGAAATGATACCAAGCATCTTCTCTGGTATCTAACTAGAAATCAAATGCAAGAAAATAATGGGAAAACACACAGAGGCATGGGATCTAAGCAACATGCTACTCAATGGATCAGCAATGTCATCAAGGAAGAAATGAAAAAATACCTTGAGGCTAAAGTAAGTGAAAACACAATGTTCCCAAATGTATGCACACAGCGAAAGCAGTCCTAAGAAGCAATTTCAGAGCAATAGATGCCTACCTCCAGAAAGAAGAAAATTCTCTAATAAACAGTCTATTCTTACAACTGAGGGACCTTGAAAAAGAAGACTGAGCAAACCCTCTAACATCCTCCCCCTCTCCACCAACACTCACATAAACACACACACACACACACACACACACACGCACACACACACACACGCACGCACACACACACACACAAACAATGAGAGGGTGGACGAGAGTCAGTGTGAGATCAGCGTGATTCTCTAACCTGGCCTGGTCTGCCCTTGGCCTTCCTGTGTTATATTATTGACCTCTGAAACAATGGCCTGAAGAATGTTGTGTGAGACCTAAATCAGAGTCTAAAACATGGGTAAAGTTTCACCATTTCGGCTTTCCTGAGGCCAGTGCCTGAGGCCGCTAGGCCGCAGCATGGAAACATGGTACTATTTCCAGCATCTCCATCACAGTGAGCTGGGAAAGGGCTTCATTATGATGTGGTTGCCTGGTTACCAGGGTTCCAAGTTCTTTTAAGCTTTATGACCAGGAAGTGAGATCACAGACTGGGGTCTCCTCTGTGAACTTCTTCCACATACAAAAACTCCCCAAAGTCCCTCTGGGTTAGGGATTGCTCACCCTACCTCACAAAACAAGGCCACGCCCAGTTACACTAACACTGACCATGCCACAGTTTCAGGACAACCTGTGTGCAGCCGCGGCCATGGCTTTGAGGACCCAGAGCTTGGTTCAGAGCTGGCTTGCGCTCCTCACCAGTGATGTGACTCTGAGCAGCATGTGCTGTCAGGGCCTCCGCAGTTTTCCCATGTGCGTAGTACAGGTCGTTCTAGCATCTCCACCTCAAAATGTCATCACATTATGAACAAGTGTAGTGCCTAGAAACCCTGGGCTGTGGTCACATGTTGTCGGGAGCAGACCTGACCGATGACGTTTGTGCTGAACAGAGGTCAGAACACAGCCTACGGGCTGTGTCTGATCTGGCACCTAGGGACGCACATTGGTTTCCTGCCTCTATCTCAAGAGGGCTGTAATGAAATCCATTTCCAACACAGTCCCCTCTGGCACTGAACTTTCGAGGGACTCCATTATGTTGAGACTTGGGGCCAAGCACCTATCTCGGCCTGCGTGTGGGGCGGCCCCTCCATGGCTCCCAGTGTGCCTGCTTCCATGTCACACATCTCTGCGTGAGCCCCGCCTTTTGAGAATTGGCATTGTTTGGGACCCTTTTCTAAGGAATAGAGAAAAGAAAATGTTGGGGCGTCATTTCCAGACTGAGTAATAGAAAGTTTATGACGCTGCCGGCTCCCTGTTTCTCTCTTTCTCTGTCTCTCTGTGTCTCTCAGTGACTTGTTTTCTATTCCTAGATCACTGTCTCTGTATGCGATGCTGTGTCTGTCTCACACTCGGTCTCTTCATGCTTCTGGTTCTCTCTTTCAGTGTGGTGTGTGTGCATGTCTGAGTGTGTGTGTCTGTGGGTGTGTGTGTTTCTTTATCTGTTTGTCTCTCGCACTGTCTACCTGTCGTGCATCTCTCTTCATATCGCACTCCTTCTATGTCTATCTCTTCAATTTCTTCCCTTTGTCCTTCTCTCATTCAGTCTGTCTCCCTCTGCCTCGGTCTTGCTTTCTCTCTAGCCATCTGTCATTATAACGCTCAGCACAAAGGGTTTGGAGAGGTGATGTATAGGAAAATATCATGTGAGTGTGGGGGTCCTGTTCATAGCGTGGGAAAAGTGGACGGCAGTGTATAGAAGGGTGGCATTGGTGTGGGCCCGATGAACCCTGATGGTGCTTTTGGCATCCCGTGACTATGGCCGGTCACACTGGCAAGCAGTTCGGGTCAGAGCCAGTGACAAGGCACTTGTTGGTGCAAGTCCCGGGGCCAGGGCCGATATGCCCATGCCTGGAATCCCAGGGTTCTGACAGTCCCCAAGCCTCAGTTGCCCCGAAAAAGGGACTGCAGATTAGCCAGTTGTGTGTGTGGAGGCAAGCCATCCAGGGCCTGGAGAGTTCCTGCAGGCCAGCACTAGCAGTACTGTGTGACCGCCAGGGGAGCATCAGTGGCCGGCGGTGCCCCTGACATGGCCAATGAAGAAGGCTCACTGCAAGCCTGGAATGGCCACTACTCACGGCAGCAGCTTCCGGATCAGCGGTTGGGGAAACGGCGAAACGTGCAGCATGGGATGATGAGGTTGGTGGAGAGTGCTCTCTGGCACACACGCTAAGTGAGAGCACCCAGCATGGTGACGCACACATAACAGGCCGGCCGGAAGGGGTCCCCTTGGGCAAACAATGTCAAGTCCCTGTGCCTATGGGAATCCCACCCTGAATTAGATGATGTTGTCTGATCCCGGAACGTAAGCATGATCGGGTCTGGTTAGTTCTTGCATGAGGACCTGTTGGAATACCACGTCCTACAGGCTTTTGCCTTCCCCTACTGTTGCCGCCACCCCACGATGGGCTCCATTGCAATACCTCCTGCCTGTTGCCGCTCTTCCGCCGCTCAACCCGCTGCTGGTCCCCAGGCTATCGGCGAACTCGCCGCCCTGCCCTACAGCCTCACAACCCCAACCACATGTCAACGCCCGCTGGCTGGTGCTCCTTCAGCTCTCTCCCTGCTACTGCCCACAAGCTAGCAGCTCACAGCCATTTGGGGCAATCACCGACATCCGAAATGCCCTGGACCAGGGCTTTCCACTACGCATGTCTCCACCTTCGCTGCATCACTTCACAGCGGCTTTCTCCAGTCAGGGCAATGCACGTCCTTGGCACCACAGTCCAAGGACTCAAGGAAAACCGTCTGTCTCCCTGCAAGTGTGCATTGAGTCACCCACTCTGTCTGTCGCTCGACCCAGGACCAAGGGATGTATCACATGACCCACCATAACGAAGGCCCCTGTCTTCGCTGCTGTGCCCCTCGTTCGCAATCTCCCCCAATGCACGGTAATCCTCCATCCTACCTAGGACTCCCATCACACAGGGGAAAAGAGCCGGACCAAAACAGCAGACTCAACTATGGAGAAAAACACCAACACCCCTGTGAGTCGTGTGAGGCCTCTGACTGCAGGAAAGAAGACCTCTATGGGAAAAGCTCAGAGGCAAGTGACCCACGCACAGAGAGTACCTGCTACTACAACTTGTCGCCCCAAGGAGGAAATCTGGGTGAGGCTCCGAGCACCATCTCACTGCTGGGACCCTGGCGGCATGCACTTAGTCACCACCGTGATTGCCACCGACAGGGCACCGTCTCCTCACAGGACACCAGTCCCCGGCACGACCACACTCCAATGTGTAAGATTCCACCTCAACACAGCCTCGGTGTGACTGTCTCAGAGTGTTTCCCAGGGTGAGTGGCCATCCCATGGCTGTCAAGCTCTGGGTCTTGGATGCTATGCTCCCCCTCCCATTCCTTCTCCCTGTTTCTCCTTCTGTCATTTTGTCTGTGGGTCTCTCTCGCTCCCTGTGTGTCTCACACTGTTGCCCGTTCAGTGGCCTTCTTTTATTGGCTCTTACCTCAATTGTTCAGAGGATTTGATGTGTCAGGGGAAGTTGGAGACCCCCTCTCCTGTGGCGAGACCTAGGCCAGGTTTATTTGTACCAGAAGAGGTTGTAGGTGTTGTGCTATTGCGGGGGCACAGAGCCTCATTGATCCATTCATAGGGGCTGGTTTAGGTCTCCCTTCCCTTCTGCATTAGGTGGGGAATGGGACAACTTGGTCACCCTAAATGAACTAGGGTCTTCTTTCCCTTTTATGTCTGGTAGGCATGGTGGACCATTCCTCAACCAACAGGGTCTTGGGTCCCTGGCGAGCTGCTGGGCAAGCTGAAGGCCTGGGTAAACTTTTCTATCAGGAGGCCCTTGTAACCATAGCTTCCATGGGCGGGATACTTCCTCTTCCAAGAAAGCCACCAGTTTGAGGCGTTGTGCACAACAAACAGGGTCCTGGGTTCACTCCCTCTGCAAGAAGGGCCAGGAGTCTCAAGTGCCACTCACTGTCTGGCACCTAGGGAGCGGGTGGCAAATCACCATCCTTTTGCCAGTAGTGCCTAGTGTCCATGTTGTCCCACTTGCATGAGCTCTGGGGCATCGGTCTCCCGCCTTTGGCAGGGAAACTTGTGATATGCACACTGCTGATGGGTGGCCAAGGTCTCCACCCTCTGTCAGGATGTTCTGGGTTCCTGACAACCCACTCAAGCTGTTTCTCCTTTCTCACACAGAAAGGGCTAGGGCCGCATTATTCCACTCAAGCTAGGTGGCGGGCCGATTACCTCCTCTCCAACAATGTGTCTGGGACCGATAATTTGCATTCAGGTGGGGTCTTTTTTTCCTAACAGTTGAGGCTAGGGTCCTGTGGCCTTGCTTACTAGACCATCATAAATACGTTTCCCATTGCCTAGAGAGTCTGGGGACACTGGGCTATGCTGACTTTCAAACTTCAGGTCCAACTGTCTGTCAGGCAGGGTCATACATTGCATGCGACCTGCTCAAATGGAAATGGGGGCCATGTTCCTTCCAACCAGCAGAATGGCCTGCGGACCTTCATGCCCTGACAGTGTCCCATCCTACTTCCAAGGCAGCCTTAGCACCTGTTGGCCTCTCATTTTATCAGGACCATGAAACAAATCCTCTCATTGAGCGTTTCATCATCAAAATAATAATTGAAAGTTGCGTCACCTAGAAAAAAAACTGGTGTCGCAGAATGGATAAAAGACACCAAAAAAATAATACATATGCTTCCCACAAATGTCACTCCATATCGAAAGACACACAGAGACTTAAAGTGAAGGGATGGAAAAAGATACGTTTTACCAATGGAAAAGGGGAAATAAAAAGCTGGGGAACAATACTCAGATAACATAGACTTTAAAACAAAAGCTATAACAAGTGACAAAAAGTACATGTCATATTGATAAAACCATCAATCCAACAAGAGGATTAGACTCTTCTAATCATATACATGGCACAAGTAGGACCTACTAACACTGAAAGCAAACATGGTGAGTCATAAATGAAGACATTGGGAGTCATAGTAGGGGATGATGACATGCAAGTACATCATCCAGACAGAAAATCAACCAAGAAACAATGGAATTAAAGAACTTAAATTGATATTTGTAGACCATCTCACCCCTTATCCGAACAATATACTTTCCCTTCAAGGGCACACGGGACATTTTCCACAATACATCACATGTTTGACCGTGAAACATATCTCCATAGATACAAGAAGACTGAAATGATACCAAGCATCTTCTCTGGTATCTAACTAGAAATCAAATGCAAGAAAATAATGGGAAAACACACAGAGGCATGGGATCTAAGCAACATGCTACTCAATGGATCAGCAATGTCATCAAGGAAGAAATGAAAAAATACCTTGAGGCTAAAGTAAGTGAAAACACAATGTTCCCAAATGTATGCACACAGCGAAAGCAGTCCTAAGAAGCAATTTCAGAGCAATAGAGGCCTACCTCCAGAAAGAAGAAAATTCTCTAATAAACAGTCTATTCTTACAACTGAGGGACCTTGAAAAAGAAGACTGAGCAAACCCTCTAACATCCTCCCCCTCTCCACCAACACTCACATAAACACACACACACACACACACACACACACACGCACACACACACACACGCACGCACACACACACACACAAACAATGAGAGGGTGGACGAGAGTCAGTGTGAGATCAGCGTGATTCTCTAACCTGGCCTGGTCTGCCCTTGGCCTTCCTGTGTTATATTATTGACCTCTGAAACAATGGCCTGAAGAATGTTGTGTGAGACCTAAATCAGAGTCTAAAACATGGGTAAAGTTTCACCATTTCGGCTTTCCTGAGGCCAGTGCCTGAGGCTGCTAGGCCGCAGCATGGAAACATGGTACTATTTCCAGCATCTCCATCACAGTGAGCTGGGAAAGGGCTTCATTATGATGTGGTTGCCTGGTTACCAGGGTTCCAAGTTCTTTTAAGCTTTATGACCAGGAAGTGAGATCACAGACTGGGGTCTCCTCTGTGAACTTCTTCCACATACAAAAACTCCCCAAAGTCCCTCTGGGTTAGGGATTGCTCACCCTACCTCACAAAACAAGGCCACGCCCAGTTACACTAACACTGACCATGCCACAGTTTCAGGACAACCTGTGTGCAGCCGCGGCCATGGCTTTGAGGACCCAGAGCTTGGTTCAGAGCTGGCTTGCGCTCCTCACCAGTGATGTGACTCTGAGCAGCATGTGCTGTCAGGGCCTCCGCAGTTTTCCCATGTGCGTAGTACAGGTCGTTCTAGCATCTCCACCTCAAAATGTCATCACATTATGAACAAGTGTAGTGCCTAGAAACCCTGGGCTGTGGTCACATGTTGTCGGGAGCAGACCTGACCGATGACGTTTGTGCTGAACAGAGGTCAGAACACAGCCTACGGGCTGCGTCTGATCTGGCACCTAGGGACGCACATTGGTTTCCTGCCTCTATCTCAAGAGGGCTGTAATGAAATCCATTTCCAACACAGTCCCCTCTGGCACTGAACTTTCGAGGGACTCCATTATGTTGAGACTTGGGGCCAAGCACCTATCTCGGCCTGCGTGTGGGGCGGCCCCTCCATGGCTCCCAGTGTGCCTGCTTCCATGTCACACATCTCTGCGTGAGCCCCGCCTTTTGAGAATTGGCATTGTTTGGGACCCTTTTCTAAGGAATAGAGAAAAGAAAATGTTGGGGCGTCATTTCCAGACTGAGTAATAGAAAGTTTATGACGCTGCCGGCTCCCTGTTTCTCTCTTTCTCTGTCTCTCTGTGTCTCTCAGTGACTTGTTTTCTATTCCTAGATCACTGTCTCTGTATGCGATGCTGTGTCTGTCTCACACTCGGTCTCTTCATGCTTCTGGTTCTCTCTTTCAGTGTGGTGTGTGTGCATGTCTGAGTGTGTGTGTCTGTGGGTGTGTGTGTTTCTTTATCTGTTTGTCTCTCGCACTGTCTACCTGTCGTGCATCTCTCTTCATATCGCACTCCTTCTATGTCTATCTCTTCAATTTCTTCCCTTTGTCCTTCTCTCATTCAGTCTGTCTCCCTCTGCCTCGGTCTTGCTTTCTCTCTAGCCATCTGTCATTATAACGCTCAGCACAAAGGGTTTGGAGAGGTGATGTATAGGAAAATATCATGTGAGTGTGGGGGTCCTGTTCATAGCGTGGGAAAAGTGGACGGCAGTGTATAGAAGGGTGGCATTGGTGTGGGCCCGATGAACCCTGATGGTGCTTTTGGCATCCCGTGACTATGGCCGGTCACACTGGCAAGCAGTTCGGGTCAGAGCCAGTGACAAGGCACTTGTTGGTGCAAGTCCCGGGGCCAGGGCCGATATGCCCATGCCTGGAATCCCAGGGTTCTGACAGTCCCCAAGCCTCAGTTGCCCCGAAAAAGGGACTGCAGATTAGCCAGTTGTGTGTGTGGAGGCAAGCCATCCAGGGCCTGGAGAGTTCCTGCAGGCCAGCACTAGCAGTACTGTGTGACCGCCAGGGGAGCATCAGTGGCCGGCGGTGCCCCTGACATGGCCAATGAAGAAGGCTCACTGCAAGCCTGGAATGGCCACTACTCACGGCAGCAGCTTCCGGATCAGCGGTTGGGGAAACGGCGAAACGTGCAGCATGGGATGATGAGGTTGGTGGAGAGTGCTCTCTGGCACACACGCTAAGTGAGAGCACCCAGCATGGTGACGCACACATAACAGGCCGGCCGGAAGGGGTCCCCTTGGGCAAACAATGTCAAGTCCCTGTGCCTATGGGAATCCCACCCTGAATTAGATGATGTTGTCTGATCCCGGAACGTAAGCATGATCGGGTCTGGTTAGTTCTTGCATGAGGACCTGTTGGAATACCACGTCCTACAGGCTTTTGCCTTCCCCTACTGTTGCCGCCACCCCACGATGGGCTCCATTGCAATACCTCCTGCCTGTTGCCGCTCTTCCGCCGCTCAACCCGCTGCTGGTCCCCAGGCTATCGGCGAACTCGCCGCCCTGCCCTACAGCCTCACAACCCCAACCACATGTCAACGCCCGCTGGCTGGTGCTCCTTCAGCTCTCTCCCTGCTACTGCCCACAAGCTAGCAGCTCACAGCCATTTGGGGCAATCACCGACATCCGAAATGCCCTGGACCAGGGCTTTCCACTACGCATGTCTCCACCTTCGCTGCATCACTTCACAGCGGCTTTCTCCAGTCAGGGCAATGCACGTCCTTGGCACCACAGTCCAAGGACTCAAGGAAAACCGTCTGTCTCCCTGCAAGTGTGCATTGAGTCACCCACTCTGTCTGTCGCTCGACCCAGGACCAAGGGATGTATCACATGACCCACCATAACGAAGGCCCCTGTCTTCGCTGCTGTGCCCCTCGTTCGCAATCTCCCCCAATGCACGGTAATCCTCCATCCTACCTAGGACTCCCATCACACAGGGGAAAAGAGCCGGACCAAAACAGCAGACTCAACTATGGAGAAAAACACCAACACCCCTGTGAGTCGTGTGAGGCCTCTGACTGCAGGAAAGAAGACCTCTATGGGAAAAGCTCAGAGGCAAGTGACCCACGCACAGAGAGTACCTGCTACTACAACTTGTCGCCCCAAGGAGGAAATCTGGGTGAGGCTCCGAGCACCATCTCACTGCTGGGACCCTGGCGGCATGCACTTAGTCACCACCGTGATTGCCACCGACAGGGCACCGTCTCCTCACAGGACACCAGTCCCCGGCACGACCACACTCCAATGTGTAAGATTCCACCTCAACACAGCCTCGGTGTGACTGTCTCAGAGTGTTTCCCAGGGTGAGTGGCCATCCCATGGCTGTCAAGCTCTGGGTCTTGGATGCTATGCTCCCCCTCCCATTCCTTCTCCCTGTTTCTCCTTCTGTCATTTTGTCTGCGGGTCTCTCTCGCTCCCTGTGTGTCTCACACTGTTGCCCGTTCAGTGGCCTTCTTTTATTGGCTCTTACCTCAATTGTTCAGAGGATTTGATGTGTCAGGGGAAGTTGGAGACCCCCTCTCCTGTGGCGAGACCTAGGCCAGGTTTATTTGTACCAGAAGAGGTTGTAGGTGTTGTGCTATTGCGGGGGCACAGAGCCTCATTGATCCATTCATAGGGGCTGGTTTAGGTCTCCCTTCCCTTCTGCATTAGGTGGGGAATGGGACAACTTGGTCACCCTAAATGAACTAGGGTCTTCTTTCCCTTTTATGTCTGGTAGGCATGGTGGACCATTCCTCAACCAACAGGGTCTTGGGTCCCTGGCGAGCTGCTGGGCAAGCTGAAGGCCTGGGTAAACTTTTCTATCAGGAGGCCCTTGTAACCATAGCTTTCATGGGCGGGATACTTCCTCTTCCAAGAAAGCCACCAGTTTGAGGCGTTGTGCACAACAAACAGGGTCCTGGGTTCACTCCCTCTGCAAGAAGGGCCAGGAGTCTCAAGTGCCACTCACTGTCTGGCACCTAGGGAGCGGGTGGCAAATCACCATCCTTTTGCCAGTAGTGCCTAGTGTCCATGTTGTCCCACTTGCATGAGCTCTGGGGCATCGGTCTCCCGCCTTTGGCAGGGAAACTTGTGATATGCACACTGCTGATGGGTGGCCAAGGTCTCCACCCTCTGTCAGGATGTTCTGGGTTCCTGACAACCCACTCAAGCTGTTTCTCCTTTCTCACACAGAAAGGGCTAGGGCCGCATTATTCCACTCAAGCTAGGTGGCGGGCCGATTACCTCCTCTCCAACAATGTGTCTGGGACCGATAATTTGCATTCAGGTGGGGTCTTTTTTTCCTAACAGTTGAGGCTAGGGTCCTGTGGCCTTGCTTACTAGACCATCATAAATACGTTTCCCATTGCCTAGAGAGTCTGGGGACACCGGGCTATGCTGACTTTCAAACTTCAGGTCCAACTGTCTGTCAGGCAGGGTCATACATTGCATGCGACCTGCTCAAATGGAAATGGGGGCCATGTTCCTTCCAACCAGCAGAATGGCCTGCGGACCTTCATGCCCTGACAGTGTCCCATCCTACTTCCAAGGCAGCCTTAGCACCTGTTGGCCTCTCATTTTATCAGGACCATGAAACAAATCCTCTCATTGAGCGTTTCATCATCAAAATAATAATTGAAAGTTGCGTCACCTAGAAAAAAAACTGGTGTCGCAGAATGGATAAAAGACACCAAAAAAATAATACATATGCTTCCCACAAATGTCACTCCATATCGAAAGACACACAGGGACTTAAAGTGAAGGGATGGAAAAAGATACGTTTTACCAATGGAAAAGGGGAAATAAAAAGCTGGGGAACAATACTCAGATAACATAGACTTTAAAACAAAAGCTATAACAAGTGACAAAAAGTACATGTCATATTGATAAAACCATCAATCCAACAAGAGGATTAGACTCTTCTAATCATATACATGGCACAAGTAGGACCTACTAACACTGAAAGCAAACATGGTGAGTCATAAATGAAGACATTGGGAGTCATAGTAGGGGATGATGACATGCAAGTACATCATCCAGACAGAAAATCAACCAAGAAACAATGGAATTAAAGAACTTAAATTGATATTTGTAGACCATCTCACCCCTTATCCGAACAATATACTTTCCCTTCAAGGGCACACGGGACATTTTCCACAATACATCACATGTTTGACCGTGAAACATATCTCCATAGATACAAGAAGACTGAAATGATACCAAGCATCTTCTCTGGTATCTAACTAGAAATCAAATGCAAGAAAATAATGGGAAAACACACAGAGGCATGGGATCTAAGCAACATGCTACTCAATGGATCAGCAATGTCATCAAGGAAGAAATGAAAAAATACCTTGAGGCTAAAGTAAGTGAAAACACAATGTTCCCAAATGTATGCACACAGCGAAAGCAGTCCTAAGAAGCAATTTCAGAGCAATAGAGGCCTACCTCCAGAAAGAAGAAAATTCTCTAATAAACAGTCTATTCTTACAACTGAGGGACCTTGAAAAAGAAGACTGAGCAAACCCTCTAACATCCTCCCCCTCTCCACCAACACTCACATAAACACACACACACACACACACACACACACACGCACACACACACACACGCACGCACACACACACACACAAACAATGAGAGGGTGGACGAGAGTCAGTGTGAGATCAGCGTGATTCTCTAACCTGGCCTGGTCTGCCCTTGGCCTTCCTGTGTTATATTATTGACCTCTGAAACAATGGCCTGAAGAATGTTGTGTGAGACCTAAATCAGAGTCTAAAACATGGGTAAAGTTTCACCATTTCGGCTTTCCTGAGGCCAGTGCCTGAGGCTGCTAGGCCGCAGCATGGAAACATGGTACTATTTCCAGCATCTCCATCACAGTGAGCTGGGAAAGGGCTTCATTATGATGTGGTTGCCTGGTTACCAGGGTTCCAAGTTCTTTTAAGCTTTATGACCAGGAAGTGAGATCACAGACTGGGGTCTCCTCTGTGAACTTCTTCCACATACAAAAACTCCCCAAAGTCCCTCTGGGTTAGGGATTGCTCACCCTACCTCACAAAACAAGGCCACGCCCAGTTACACTAACACTGACCATGCCACAGTTTCAGGACAACCTGTGTGCAGCCGCGGCCATGGCTTTGAGGACCCAGAGCTTGGTTCAGAGCTGGCTTGCGCTCCTCACCAGTGATGTGACTCTGAGCAGCATGTGCTGTCAGGGCCTCCGCAGTTTTCCCATGTGCGTAGTACAGGTCGTTCTAGCATCTCCACCTCAAAATGTCATCACATTATGAACAAGTGTAGTGCCTAGAAACCCTGGGCTGTGGTCACATGTTGTCGGGAGCAGACCTGACCGATGACGTTTGTGCTGAACAGAGGTCAGAACACAGCCTACGGGCTGCGTCTGATCTGGCACCTAGGGACGCACATTGGTTTCCTGCCTCTATCTCAAGAGGGCTGTAATGAAATCCATTTCCAACACAGTCCCCTCTGGCACTGAACTTTCGAGGGACTCCATTATGTTGAGACTTGGGGCCAAGCACCTATCTCGGCCTGCGTGTGGGGCGGCCCCTCCATGGCTCCCAGTGTGCCTGCTTCCATGTCACACATCTCTGCGTGAGCCCCGCCTTTTGAGAATTGGCATTGTTTGGGACCCTTTTCTAAGGAATAGAGAAAAGAAAATGTTGGGGCGTCATTTCCAGACTGAGTAATAGAAAGTTTATGACGCTGCCGGCTCCCTGTTTCTCTCTTTCTCTGTCTCTCTGTGTCTCTCAGTGACTTGTTTTCTATTCCTAGATCACTGTCTCTGTATGCGATGCTGTGTCTGTCTCACACTCGGTCTCTTCATGCTTCTGGTTCTCTCTTTCAGTGTGGTGTGTGTGCATGTCTGAGTGTGTGTGTCTGTGGGTGTGTGTGTTTCTTTATCTGTTTGTCTCTCGCACTGTCTACCTGTCGTGCATCTCTCTTCATATCGCACTCCTTCTATGTCTATCTCTTCAATTTCTTCCCTTTGTCCTTCTCTCATTCAGTCTGTCTCCCTCTGCCTCGGTCTTGCTTTCTCTCTAGCCATCTGTCATTATAACGCTCAGCACAAAGGGTTTGGAGAGGTGATGTATAGGAAAATATCATGTGAGTGTGGGGGTCCTGTTCATAGCGTGGGAAAAGTGGACGGCAGTGTATAGAAGGGTGGCATTGGTGTGGGCCCGATGAACCCTGATGGTGCTTTTGGCATCCCGTGACTATGGCCGGTCACACTGGCAAGCAGTTCGGGTCAGAGCCAGTGACAAGGCACTTGTTGGTGCAAGTCCCGGGGCCAGGGCCGATATGCCCATGCCTGGAATCCCAGGGTTCTGACAGTCCCCAAGCCTCAGTTGCCCCGAAAAAGGGACTGCAGATTAGCCAGTTGTGTGTGTGGAGGCAAGCCATCCAGGGCCTGGAGAGTTCCTGCAGGCCAGCACTAGCAGTACTGTGTGACCGCCAGGGGAGCATCAGTGGCCGGCGGTGCCCCTGACATGGCCAATGAAGAAGGCTCACTGCAAGCCTGGAATGGCCACTACTCACGGCAGCAGCTTCCGGATCAGCGGTTGGGGAAACGGCGAAACGTGCAGCATGGGATGATGAGGTTGGTGGAGAGTGCTCTCTGGCACACACGCTAAGTGAGAGCACCCAGCATGGTGACGCACACATAACAGGCCGGCCGGAAGGGGTCCCCTTGGGCAAACAATGTCAAGTCCCTGTGCCTATGGGAATCCCACCCTGAATTAGATGATGTTGTCTGATCCCGGAACGTAAGCATGATCGGGTCTGGTTAGTTCTTGCATGAGGACCTGTTGGAATACCACGTCCTACAGGCTTTTGCCTTCCCCTACTGTTGCCGCCACCCCACGATGGGCTCCATTGCAATACCTCCTGCCTGTTGCCGCTCTTCCGCCGCTCAACCCGCTGCTGGTCCCCAGGCTATCGGCGAACTCGCCGCCCTGCCCTACAGCCTCACAACCCCAACCACATGTCAACGCCCGCTGGCTGGTGCTCCTTCAGCTCTCTCCCTGCTACTGCCCACAAGCTAGCAGCTCACAGCCATTTGGGGCAATCACCGACATCCGAAATGCCCTGGACCAGGGCTTTCCACTACGCATGTCTCCACCTTCGCTGCATCACTTCACAGCGGCTTTCTCCAGTCAGGGCAATGCACGTCCTTGGCATCACAGTCCAAGGACTCAAGGAAAACCGTCTGTCTCCCTGCAAGTGTGCATTGAGTCACCCACTCTGTCTGTCGCTCGACCCAGGACCAAGGGATGTATCACATGACCCACCCTAACGAAGGCCCCTGTCTTCGCTGCTGTGCCCCTCGTTCGCAATCTCCCCCAATGCACGGTAATCCTCCATCCTACCTAGGACTCCCATCACACAGGGGAAAAGAGCCGGAACAAACAGCAGACTCAACTATGGAGAAAAACACCAACACCCCTGTGAGTCGTGTGAGGCCTCTGACTGCAGGACAGAAGACCTCTATGGGAAAAGCTGAGTGGCACGTGACCCACGCAGAGAGAGTACCTGCTACTACAACTTGTCGCCCCAAGGTGGAAATCTGGGTGAGGCTCCGAGCACCATCTCACTGCTGGGACCCTGGCGGCATGCACTTAGTCACCACCGTGATTGCCACCGACAGGGCACCGCCTCCTCACAGAACCTCAGTCCCCGGCACGACCACACTCCAATGTGTAAGATTCCACCTCAACACAGCCTCGGTGTGACAGTCTCAGTGTGTTTCCCAGGGTGAGCGGCCATCCCATGGCTTTCAAGGTCTGGGTCTTGGATGCTATGCTCCCCCTCCCATTTCTTCTCCCTTTGTCTCCTTCTGTCATTTTGTCTTTGGTCTCTCTCGCTCACTGTGTGTCTCTCTCTGTTGCCCCTTCAGTGGCCTTCTTTTATTGGCTCCTGGCTCAGTTGTTCAGAGGATTTGATGTGTCAGGGGTAGTTGGAGCCCCCTCTCCTGTGGCGAGACCTAGGCCAGGTTTATTTGTACCAGAAGAGGTTGTAGGTGTTGTGCTATTGCGGGGGCACAGAGCTTCATTGATTCACTCATAGGGGCTGGTTTTGGTCTCCCTTCACTTCTGCATTAGGTGGGGAATGGGTCAACTTGGTCACCCTAAATGAACTGGAGTCATCTTGCCCTTGTATGTCTGGTAGGCATGGTGGACCATTCCTCATGCACGAGGGTCTTGGGTCCCTGGCGAGCTGCTGGGAGAGCTGAAGGCCTGGGTAAACTTTTCTATCAGGAGGCCCTTGTGACCATAGCTTTCATGGGCGGGATACTTCCTCTTCCAAGAAAGCCACCGGTTTGAGGCGTTGTGCACAACAAAGAGGGTCCTGGCTTCACTCCCTCTGCAAGAAGGGCCAGGAGTCTCAAGTGCCACTCACAGTCTGGCAGCGAGGGGGAAGGTGACAAGTCACCATCCGTTTGCCATTAGGGCCTGGTGTCCATGTTGCCCCACTTGCACGAGCTGTGGGGCATCCGTCTCCCGCCTTTGGCAGGGAAACTTGTGATTTGCACGCTGCTGGTGGGTGGCCAAGGTCTCCACCCTCTGTCAGGATGTTCTGGCTTCCTGACAACCCACTCAAGCAGTTTCTCCTTTCTCAGACTGAAAGGGCTAGGGCTGCATTGTTCCACTAAAGCCAGGTGGCGGCCGGATTACCTCCTCTCCAACAATGTGTCTGGGAACCATAATTTGCATTCAGGTGGGGTCTTTTTTTCCTACCAGTTGAGGCTAGGGTCCTGTGGCCTTGTTTACTAGACCATCGTAAATACCTTTCCCATTGCCTAGGGAGTCTGGAGACACTGGGGTATGCTGACTTTCAAACTTCAGGTCCTACTGTCTGTCATGCAGGGTCACACATTGCATGTGACCTGCTCAAATGGAAATGGGGGCCGTTTTCCTTCCAACCAGCAGAATGGCCTGTGGAAATTCATGCCCTGACAGTGTCCCATCTTACTTCCAAGGCAGCCTTAGCACCTGGTGGCCTCTCATGTTATCAGGACCATGCAACAAGTCCTCTCATTGAGCATTTCATCATCAAAATAATGATTGAAAGTTGTGTTACCTAGAATAAAACCTGGCGTCGCAGAATGGATAAAAGAAACTAAAAAAATAATACATATGCTTCCCACAACACTCACTCCATATCGAAAGACACAAAGAGACTGAAAGTGAAGGGATGGTAAAAGATACGTTTTACCAATGGAAATGCGGAAATAAAAAGCTGGGGAAACAATACTCAGATAACATAGACTTTAAAACAAAAGCTATAACAAGTGACAAAAAGTACATGTCATATTGATAAAACCATCAATCCAACAAGAGGATGGGACTCTTCTAATCATATACATGGCACACGTAGGACCAACTAACACTGAAAGCATACATGGTGAGTCATAAATGAAGACATTGTGAGTCATAGTAGGGGATGATGACATGCAAATACATCATCCAGACAGAAAATCAACCAAGAAACAATGGAATTAAAGGACTTAAATTGATATTTGTAGACCATCTCACCCCTTATCCGAACAATATACACTCCTTTCAAGGGGACATGGGACATTTTCCACAATAGGTCACATGTTAGACCCTCAAACATATCTCCATAGATACAAGAAGACTGAAATGGTACCAAGCATCTTCTCTGGTATCTACCTAGAAATCAATTGCAAGAAAATAATGGGAAAACACACAAAAGCATGGGATCTAAGCAACATGATACTCAATGGGTCAGCAATGTCATCAAGGAAGAAATGAAAAAATACCTTGAGGCTAAAGTAAGTGAAAACACAATGTTCCCAAATGTATGCACACAGCGAAAGCAGTCCTAAGAAGCAATTTCAGAGCAATAGAGGCCTACCTCCAGAAAGAAGAAAATTCTCTAATAAACAGTCTATTCTTACAACTGAGGGACCTTGAAAAAGAAGACTGAGCAAACCCTCTACCATCCTCACCCTCCCCACCAACACTCACATAAACACACACACACACAAACACACACACACACACACACACACACACACACACACACACAAGGAATGAGAGGTCGGACGACAGTCAGTGTGAGATCAGCGTGGTTGTCTAACCTGGCCTGGTCTGCCCTAGGCCTTCCTGTGTTATATTATTGACCTCTGAAACAAGGGCCAGAAGAATCTTGTGTGAGACCTAAATCAGAGTCTAAAACATGGGTGAAGTTTCATCATTTCGGCTTTCCTGAGGCCAGTTCCTGAGGCCACTAGGCCGCATCATGGAAACATGGTACTATTTTCAGCATCTCCATCACAGTGAGCTGGGAAAGGGCTGCATTATGATGTGGTTGCCTGGTTACCAGGGTTCCAAGTTCTTTTAAGATTTATGACCAGGAAGTGAGATCAGAGACTGGTGTCTTCTCTGTGAAATTCTTCCTCATACAAAAACTTCCCAAAGTCCTAATCTTAAACTAAATCTTACCTGTACATTGACCCTAACCCTAACCATACCTGTCTCTAACCGTGACTCTAACTTTAAACCTGTTTCTAACCCTAACACTAACCATAAACATATCCCAATCCCTGTGCCTGACCCTATCCCTTCACTAATCCGAGGCCACCCTAACTCTAACACTTACCCCAGCCCTAAATTGAAACCTAAAACTAAACTCAACTCCAAACCTAACCCTAACACTGTCCCTAACCCTAAACCTAACCCTAACACTAAGCCTGTCACTAACACTAACAGTATCACTCAACCTAATCTGCTTGTAACCATAACGCTAATCTTACCTTAACTCTGACTCTAATATTAACCCTAACCCTAACACTGTCGATAAACCTAAGTCTGACCCTTACCATCTCTCCACCCATAACTCTAACCCTCACCCTGTCAGTAACCCTGTCACTAAACCTAATCTTAACCATCAGCCAAAACCTAAACTTCACTATAACCCTAACACTAAACCTAACCATGTCCCAAACCCTAAACCTGTCCCTAACCCTAATCCTAATCCTAACCCTAACCCTAACCCTAACCCTAACCCTAACCTAACCCTAAACCTAACGCTAACCCTAACCCTAAACCCTAAACCCTAAACCCTAACCCTAACCCTAACTTTATACCTAAACCCTAACCCTAACCCTAACCCTAACCCTAAACCTAACCCTAAACCTAATACTAACCCTAACCCTAACCCTAACTCTAAACCCTAAACCCTAACCTTAACCCTAACCCTAACCCTAAACCGTAACCCTAACACTAACCTTATCCCTAAAACCTAACCCTAACCCTAACCATAACCCTAACCCTAACACAAAACCTAACCATGTCTCAAACCCTAATCCTGTACCTAACCCTAACCCTAAACCCTAACCCTAACCCTAACCCTAACACTGTCGCTAAACCTAACTCTGATCCTTACTGTCTCTCTAACCTTAACTCTAACCCTCACCCTGTCACTAACTCTGTCCCTAAACTTATCCTTAAACATCAGCAAAAACCTAAATTTAACTATAACCTAAAACTAAACTTAACATGTCCCAAAACCGAATCTTGTCCATAACCCTAACCTTAACCCTAACCCTTACCCTAACCCTAACCCTAACCCTAACCCTAACCTAACACTAACCCTAACCCTAACCCTAACCCTAACCCTAACCCTAACCTTAATCCTGTACCTAAACTTAACCCTAATGCTAACCCTAACCCTAACCCTAACCCGAAACCCTAAACCCTAACCCGAACCAACCCTAACCCTAAACCCTAATCCTAACTCTATCCCAAAACCCTAACCCTAACCCTAAACCCTAACTCTAAACCTAACCCTAACCCTAACACTAACCTAAACCTAACCCTAACCCTAACACTGTCGCTAAACCTAACTCTGACCCTTACCGTCTCTCTATCTTTAACTCTAACCCTCACCCTGTAACTAACCCTGTCCCTAAACCTAACCTTAACCATCAGCCAAAACTTAAACTTAACTATAACCCTAACACTAAACCTAAACATGTCTCAAATCCGAATTGTGTACCTAACCCTAACCCTAAACTTAACCCTAACCCTAAACCCGAAACCCTAAGCCTAACCCTAACCCTAAACCCTAACCCTGAAATGTAAACACTAACCCTCCCCTATTCCTAACCCTAACCCTAACCCTAACCCTAAACCCTAACCTAACCTGATCCCTAACCCTAACACTGTCGCTAAACCTAACTCTGACCCTTACCGTCTCTCCAACCTTAACTCTAACCCTCACACTGTCACCAACCCTGTCCCTAAACCTAAACTTAAGCATCAGACAAAACCTAAACTTAATATAACCCTAACAGTAAACCTAACCATGTCCCAAACCCTAATCCTGTCCCTAACCCTAAACCTAATGTTAACCCTAAACCTAACCCTAACCCTAAACCCTAAACCCTAACCTTAACCCTAACCCTAAACCTAAACCGTAACCCTAACCCTAACCCTATCCCTAAAACCTAACCCTAACCCTAACCCTAACCTAACCCTAACCCTAACCCTAACCCTAACACTGTCGCTAAACCTAACTCTGTACCTTACCGTCTCTCTAACTTTAACTCTAACCCTCACCCTGTAACTAACCCTGTCCCTAAACCTAACCTTAACCATCAGCCAAAACCTAAACTTAACCATAACCCTAACACTAAACCTAAACATGTCTCAAACCCGAATCGTGTACCTAACCCTAACCCTAAACTTAACCTTAACCAGAAAACCGAACCCCTAACACTACCCCTAACCCTAACCCTAAACTGTAAGCCCTAACTCGAACCCTAACCCTAACCCTAAAGCCTAAATCCTAACACTAACCCTAACCCTAACCCTAACCCTAACCCTATCCCTAAACCCTAACCCTAAAATGTAAACACTAACCCTCCCCTATTCCTAACTCTAACACTAACCCTAACCCTAAACCCTAACCTAACCTGATCCCTAACACTAACACAGTCGCTAAACCTAACTCTGACCCTTACCGTCTCTCTAAACTTAACTCTAACCCTCACCCTGTCACTAAACCTGTCCCTAAAACTAACCTTAACCATCAGCCAAAACCTAAACTTAACTATAACCCTAACACTAAACCTAACCATGTCTCAAACCCGTTACGTGTACCTAACCCTAACCCTAACCTTAACCCTAACACTAAACTCGAAACCCTAACACTAACCCTAACCCTAAACCTAAACACTAAACCCAAACCCTAACCCTAACGCTAACCCTAACCATAAACACTAAACCCTAACCCTAACCCTAACCCTAACCCTAACCCTAAACCCTAAACCCTAACACTAACCCTAACCCTAAAGCCGAAACTCTAACTCTAACCCTAACCCTAACCCTAAACCCTAAACCCTAACCCTAACCCTATCCCTAAAACCTAACCCTAACCCTAACCCTAACCCTAACCCTAACTCTAACCCTAACCCTAACCCTAACCCTAACCCTAACCCTAACCCTAAACCTAAACCGTAACCCTAACCCTAACCCTAACCCTAACCCAAACCCTAACTCTAACCCTAACCCTAACCCTAACCCTATCCCTAAACCCTAACCCTAAAATGTAAACACTAACCCTCCCCTATTCCTAACCCTAACCCTAACCCTAACCCTAAACCCTAACCTAACCTGATCCCTAACCCTAACACTGTCGCTAAACCTAACTCTGACCCTTACCGTCTCTCCAACCCTAACTCTAACCCTCACCCTGTCACTAACCCTGTCCCTAAACCTAAATTTAAGCATCAGACAAAACCTAAACTTAATGTAACCCTAACAGTAAACCTAACCATGTCCCAAACCCTAATCCTGCCCCTAACTCTAACCCTAACCATAACCATAACCCTAACCCTAAATCCTAAACCCTAACCCTAACCCTAACCCTAAACCCTAACTATAACCCTAACCCTAACCCTAACCCTAACCCTAACCCTAACCATAACCCTAACCCTAACCATGTCCCAAACCCTAATCCTGTCCCTAACCCTAACCCTAACCCTAACCCTAACCCTAACACTAACCCTAACCCTAAACCTAAACACTAAACCCAAAACTTAACCCTAACGCTAGCCCTAACCATAAACACTAAACCCAAACCCTAACCCTAACCCTAACCCTATCCCTAAAACCTAACCCTAACCCTAACCCTAACTCTAACCCTAACCCTAACCCTATCCCTAAACCCTAACCCTAAAATGTAAACACTAACCCTCCCCTATACCTAACCCTAACCCTAACCCTAACCCTAACCCTAAACCCTAACCTAACCTGATCCCTAACCCTAACACTGTCGCTAAACCTAACTCTGACCCTTACCGTCTCTCCAAACTTAACTCTAGCCCTCACCCTGTCACTAACCCTGTCCCTAAACCTAAACTTAAGCATCAGACAAAACCTAAACTTAATATAACCCTAACAGTAAACCTAACCATGTCCCAAACCCTAATCCTGTCCCTAACCCTAAAACTAATGCTAACCCTAACTCTAACCCTAACCCTAAACCCTAAACCCTAACATTAACCCTAACCCTAAACCTAAACCGTAACCCTAACCCTAACCCTATCCCTAAAACCTAACCCTAACCCTAACCCTAACCCTAACCTAACCCTAACCCTAACCCTAACACTGTCGCTAAACATAACTCTGTCACTTACCGTCTCTCTATCTTTAACTCTAACCCTCACCCTGTAACTAACCCTGTCCCTAAACCTAACCTTAACCATCAGCCAAAACCTAAACTTAACTATAACCCTAACACTAAACCTAACCATGTCTCAAACCCGAATTGTGTACCTAACCAAACCCTAAACTTAACCCTAACCCTAAACCCGAAACCCTAACCCTAACCCTAACCCTAAACCCTAACCCTGAAATGTAAACACTAACCCTCCCCTATTCCTAACCCTAACCCTAACCCTAACCCTAAACCCTAACCTAACCTGATCCCTAACCCTAACACTGTCGCTAAACCTAACTCTGACCCTTACCGTCTCTCCAACCTTAACTCTAACCCTCACCCTGTCACTAAACCTGTCCCTAAACCTAAACTTAAGCATCAGACAAAACCTAAACTTAATATAACCCTAACAGTAAACCTAACCATGTCCCAAACCCTAATCCTGTCCCTAACCCTAAACCTAATGCTAACCCTAAACCTAACCCTAACCCTAAACCCTAAACCCTAACCTTAACCCTAACCCTAAACCTAAACCGTAACCCTAACCCTAACCCTATCCCTAAAACCTAACCCTAACCCTAACCCTAACCCTAACCTAACCCTAACCCTAACCCTAACACTGTCGCTAAACATAACTCTGTCACTTACCGT
>CM063094.1:65633962-65648962 GCA_031876335.1 Hipposideros larvatus
CTGTCACTAACCCTGTCCCTAAACCTAAACTTAAGCATCAGACAAAACCTAAACTTAATGTAACACTAACAGTAAACCTAACCATGTCCCAAAACCTAATCCTGCCCCTAACTCTAACCCTAACCATAACCATAACCCTAACCCTAAATCCTAAACCCTAACCCTAACCCTAACCCTAAACCCTAACTATAACCCTAACCCTAACCCTAACCCTAACCCTAACCATAACCCTAACCCTAACCATGTCCCAAATCCTAATCCTGTCCCTAACCCTAACCCTAACCCTAACCCTAACCCTAACACTAACCCTAACCCTAAACCTAAACACTAAACCCAAAACCTAACCCTAACGCTAGCCCTAACCATAAACACTAAACCCTAACCCTAACCCTAACCCTAACCCTATCCCTAAAACCTAACCCTAACCCTAACCCTAAATCTAACCCTAACCCTAACCCTATCCCTAAACCCTAACCCTAAAATGTAAACACTAACCCTCCCCTATTCCTAACCCTAACCCTAACCCTAACCCTAAACCCTAACCTAACCTGATCCCTAACCCTAACACTGTCGCTAAACCTAACTCTGACCCTTACCGTCTCTCCAAACTTAACTCTAGCCCTCACCCTGTCACTAACCCTGTCCCTAAACCTAAACTTAAGCATCAGACAAAACCTAAACTTAATATAACCCTAACAGTAAACCTAACCATGTCCCAAACCCTAATCCTGTCCCTAACCCTAAAACCAATGCTAACCCTAACTCTAACCCTAACCCTAAACCCTAAACCCTAACATTAACCCTAACCATAAACCTAAACCGTAACCCTAACCCTAACCCTATCCCTAAAACCTAACCCTAACCCTAACCCTAACCCTAACCCTAACCTAACCCTAACCCTAACCCTAACACTGTCGCTACACATAACTCTGTCACTTACCGTCTCTCTATCTTTAACTCTAACCCTCACCCTGTAACTAACCCTGTCCCTAAACCTAACCTTAACCATCAGCCAAAACCTAAACTTAACTATAACCCTAACACTAAACCTAACCATGTCTCAAACCCGAATCGTGTACCTAACCCTAACCATAACCTTAACCCTAACACTAAACCCGAAACCCTAACACTAACCCTAACCCTAAACCTAAACCCTAAACCCAAACCCTAACCCTAACGCTAACCCTAACCTTAAACACTAAACTCTAACCCTAACCCTAACCCTAACCCTAAACCCTAACTCTAACCCTAACCCTAACCTACCCTAACCCTAATCCTAACACTGTCGCTAAACCTAACTCTGAACCTTACTGTCTCTCTATCTTTAACTCTAACCCTCACCCTGTAACTAACCCTGTCCCTAAACCTAACATTAACCATCAACCAAAACCTAAACTTAACTATAACCCTATCACTAAACCTAACCATGTCTCAAACCCGAAACGTGTACCTAACC
The DNA here is from genome assembly GCA_031876335.1 of Hipposideros larvatus. Taxonomy (NCBI): domain Eukaryota; kingdom Metazoa; phylum Chordata; class Mammalia; order Chiroptera; family Hipposideridae; genus Hipposideros; species Hipposideros larvatus. The sequence goes on from CM063094.1 coordinate 65,635,419, forward strand.
CTAACCCTAACCTTAACCCTAACACTAAACCCGAAACCCTAACACTAACCCTAACCCTAAACGTAAACCCTAAACCCAAACCCTAACCCTAACGCTAACCCTAACAATAAACACTAAACCCTAAACCTAACCCTAACCCTAACCCTAACCCTAAACCCTAATCCCTAACACTAACCCTAACCCTAAAGCCTAAACCCTAACTCTAACACTAACCCTAACCCTAAACCCTAAACCCTAACCTTAACCCTAACCCTAAACCTAAACTGTAACCCTAACCCTAACCCTATCCCTAAAACCTAACCCTAACCCTAACCCTAACCCTAACTCTAACCCTAACCCTAACCCTAACCCTAAAATGTAAACACTAACCCTCACCTATTCCTAACCCTAACCCTAACCCTAACCCTAAACCCTAACCTAACCTGATCCCTAACCCTAACACTGTCGCTAAACCTAACTCTGACCCTTACCGTCTCTCTATCTTTAACTCTAACCCTCACCCTGTCACTAACCCTGTTCCTAAACCTAAACTTAACCATCAGCCAAAACCTAAACTTAACTATAACCCTAACACTAAACCTAACCTTGTCTCAAACCCGAAACTTGTACCTAACCCTAACCCTAACCTTAACCCTAACACTAAACCCGAAACCCTAACACTAACACTAACCCTAAACTTAAACCCTAAACCCAAACCCTAACCCTAACGCTAACCCTAACCATAAACACTAAACCCTAAACCTAACCCTAACCCTAACCCTAACCCTAAACCCTAAACCCTAACAATAACCCTAACCCTAAAGCCTAAACCCTAACTCTAACCCTAACCCTAACCCTAAACCCTAAACCCTAACCTTAACCCTAATCCTAAACCTAAACCGTAACCCTAAACATAACCCTATCCCTAAAACCTAACCCTAACCCTAACCCTAACCCTAACCCTAACTCTAACCCTAACCCTAACCCTAACCCTATCCCTAAACCCTAACCCTAAAATGTAAACACTTACCCTCCCGTATTCCTAACCCCAACCCTACACCTAACCCTCACCCAGTCACTAACGCTGTCCCTAAACCTAAACTTAAGCATCAGACAAAACCTAAACTTAATATTACCCTAACAGTAAACCTAACCATGTCCCAAACCCTAATCCTGTCCCTAACCCTAACCCTAACCCTAACCCTAACCCTAACCCTAACACTAACCCTAACCCTAAACCTAAACCCTAAACCCAAAACCTAACTCTAAGGCTAACCCTAACCATAAACACTAAACCCTAACGCTAACCCTAACCCTAACCCTAACCCTAAACCCTAAACCCTAACACTAACCCTAACCCTAAAGCCTAAACCCTAACTCTAACCCTAACCCTAAACCTAAACCCTAAACCCTAACCTTAACCCTAACCCTAATCCTAAACCGTAACCCTAACCCTAAACCTATCCCTAAAACCTAACCCTAACCCTAACCCTAACCCTAACCCTAAACCCTAAACCCTAACACTAACCCTAACCCTAAAGCCTAAACCCTAACCCTAACCCTAACCCTAACACTAACCCTAACCCTAAACCTAAACCCTAAACCCAAAACCTAACCCTAACGCTAACCCTAACCATAAACACTAAACCCTAACGCTAACCCTAACCCTAACCCTAACCCTAAACCCTAAACCCTAACACTAACCCTAACCCTAAAGCCTAAACCCTAACTCTAACCCTAACCCTAAACCTAAACCCTAAACCCTAACCTTAACCCTAACCCTAAACCTAAACCGTAACCCTAACCCTAAACCTATCCCTAAAACCTAACCCTAACCCTAACCCTAACCCTAACCCTAAACCCTAAACCCTAACACTAACCCTAACCCTAAAGCCTAAACCCTAACCCTAACCCTAACCCTAAACCCTAAACCCTAACACTAACCCTAACCCTAAAGCCTAAACCCTAACCCTAACCCTAACCCTAAACCTAAACCCTAAACCCTAACCTTAACCCTAACCCTAAACCTAAACCGTAACCCTAACCCTAAACCTATCCCTAAAACCTAACCCTAACCCTAACCCTAACCCTAACCCTAAACCCTAAACCCTAACACTAACCCTAACCCTAAAGCCTAAACCCTAACCCTAACCCTAACCCTAAACCCTAAACCTTAACACTAACCCTAACCCTAAAGCCTAAACCCTAACTCTAACCCTAACCGTAACCCTAAACCCTAACCCTGAAATGTAAACACTAACCCTCCCCTATTCCTAACCCTAACCCTAACCCTAACCCTAAACCCTAACCTAACCTGATCCCTAACCCTAACACTGTCGCTAAACCTAACTCTGACCCTTACCGTCTCTCCAACTTTAACTCTAACCCTCACCCTGTCACTAACCCTGTCCCTAAACCTAAACTTAAGCATCAGACAAAACCTAAACTTAATATAACCCTAACAGTAAACCTAACCATGTCCCAAACCCTAATCCTGTCCCTAACCCTAAAACTAATGCTAAACCTAACCCTAACCCTAACCCTAAACCCTAAACCCTAACCTTAACCCTAACACTAAACTTAAACCGTAACCCTAACCCTAACCCGATCCCTAAAACCTAACCCTAACCCTAACCCTAACCCTAACCCTAACCCTAAAATGTAAACACTAACCCTCCCCTATTCCTAACCCTAACCCTAACCCTAACCCTAAACCCTAACCTAACCTGATCCCTAACCCTAACACTGTCGCTAAACCTAACTCTGACCCTTACCGTCTCTCCAAACTTAACTCTAGCCCTCACCCTGTCACTAACCCTGTCCCTAAACCTAAACTTAAGCATCAGACAAAACCTAAACTTAATATAACCCTAACAGTAAACCTAACCATGTCCCAAACCCTAATCCTGTCCCTAACCCTAAAACCAATGCTAACCCTAACTCTAACCCTAACCCTAAACCCTAAACCCTAACATTAACCCTAACCCTAAACCTAAACCGTAACCCTAATCCTAACCCTATCCCTAAAACCTAACCCTAACCCTAACCCTAACCCTAACCCTAACCTAACCCTAACCCTAACCCTAACACTGTCGCTAAACATAACTCTGTCACTTACCGTCTCTCTATCTTTAACTCTAACCCTCACCCTGTAACTAACCCTGTCCCTAAACCTAACCTTAACCATCAGCCAAAACCTAAACTTAACTATAACCCTAACACTAAACCTAACCATGTCTCAAACCCGAATCGTGTACCTAACCCTAACCATAACCTTAACCCTAACACTAAACCCGAAACCCTAACACTAACCCTAACCCTAAACCTAAACCCTAAACCCAAACCCTAACCCTAACGCTAACCCTAACCTTAAACACTAAACTCTAACCCTAACCCTAACCCTAACCCTAAACCCTAACTCTAACCCTAACCCTAACCTACCCTAAACCTAATCCTAACACTGTCGCTAAACCTAACTCTGAACCTTACTGTCTCTCTATCTTTAACTCTAACCCTCACCCTGTAACTAACCCTGTCCCTAAACCTAACATTAACCATCAGCCAAAACCTAAACTTAACTATAACCCTAACACTAAACCTAACCATGTCTAAAACCCGAAACGTGTACCTAACCCTAACCCTAACCTTAACCCTAACACTAAACCCGAAACCCTAACACTAACCCTAACCCTAAACGTAAACCCTAAACCCAAACCCTAACCATAACGCTTACCCTAACAATAAACACTAAACCCTAAACCTAACCCTAACCCTAACCCTAACCCTAAACCCTAATCCCTAACACTAACCCTAACCCTAAAGCCTAAACCCTAACTCTAACACTAACCCTAACCCTAAACCCTAAACCCTAACCTTAACCCTAACCCTAAACCTAAACTGTAACCCTAACCCTAACCCTATCCCTAAAACCTAACCCTAACCCTAACCCTAACCCTAACTCTAACCCTAACCCTAACCCTAACCCTAAAATGTAAACACTAACCCTCCCCTATTCCTAACCCTAACCCTAACCCTAACCCTAAACCCTAACCTAACCTGATCCCTAACCCTAACACTGTCGCTAAACCTAACTCTGACCCTTACCGTCTCTCCAACCTTAACTCTAACCCTCACCTTGTCACTAACCCTGTCCCTAAACCTAAACTTAAGCATCAGACAAAACCTAAACTTAATATTACCCTAACAGTAAACCTAACCATGTCCCAAACCCTAATCCTGTCCCTAACCCTAACCCTACATTAACCCTAACCCTAAACCTAAACCGTAACCCTAACCCTAACCCTCTCCTTAAAACCTAACCCTAACCCTAACCCTAACCCTAAACCCAAACCCTAACCCTAAAGCTAACCCTAACCTTAAACACTAAACCTAACGCTAACCCTAACCCTATCCCTAACCATAAACCCTAAACCCTAACCTTAACCCTAACCCTAAATCTAAACCGTAACCCTAACCCTAACCCTATCCCTAAAACCTAACCCTAACCCTAACCCTAACCCTAACCCTAACCCTAACCCTAACGCTAACCCTAAACCCTAACCTAACCTGATCCCTAACCCTAACACTGTCGCTAAACCTAACTCTGACCCTTACCGTCTCTCCAACCTTAACTCTAACCCTCACCCTGTCACTAACCCTGTCCCTAAACCTAAACTTAAGCATCAGACAAAACCTAAACTTAATATAACCCTAACAGTAAACCTAACCAAGTCCCAAACCCTAATCCTGCCCCTAACCCTAACCCTAACCCTAACCATAACCCTAACCCTAAATCCTAAACCCTAACCATAACACTAACCCTAAACCCTAACTCTAACCCTAACCCTAAACCTAACCCTAACCCTAACCCTAACCCTAACCCTAACCCTAACCCTAACACTAACCCTAACCGTCTCACTATCTTTAACTCTAACCCTCATCCTGTAACTAACCCTGTCCCTAAACCTAACCTTAACCATCAGCCACCCTAAACTTAACTATAACCCTAACACTAAACCTAACCATGTCTCAAACCCGAAACGTGTACCTAACCCTAACCCTAACCTTAACTCTAACACTAAACCCGAAACCCTAACACTAACCCTAACCCTAAACCTAAACCCTAAACCCAAACCCTAACCCTAACACTAACCCTAACCATAAACACTAAACCCTAAACCTAACACTAACCCTAACCCTAACCCTAAACCCTAAACCCTAACACTAACCCTAACCCTAAACCCTAAACCCTAACTCTAACCCTAACCCTAACCCTAAACCCTAAACCCTAACCTTAACCCTAACCCTAAACCTAAACCGTAACCCTAACCCTAACCCTCTCCCTAAAACCTAACCCTAACCCTAACCCTAACCCTAAACCCAAACCCTAACCCTAAAGCTAACCCTAACCTTAAACACTAAACCTAACCCTAACCCTAACCCTAACCCTAACCATAAACCCTAAACCCTAACCTTAACCCTAACCCTAAATCTAAACCGTAACCCTAACCCTAACCCTATCCCTAAAACCTAACCCTAACCCTAACCCTAACCCTAACCCTAACCCTAACCCTAACGCTAACCCTAAACCCTAACCTAACCTGATCCCTAACCCTAACACTGTCGCTAAACCTAATTCTGACCCTTACCGTCTCTCCAACCTTAACTCTAACCCTCACCCTGTCACTAACCCTGTCCCTAAACCTAAACTTAAGCATCAGACAAAACCTAAACTTAATATAACCATAACAGTAAACCTAACCATGTCCCAAACCCTAATCCTGCCCCTAACCCTAACCCTAACCCTAACAATAAACCTAACCCTAAATCCTAAACCCTAACCATAACACTAACCCTAAACCCTAACTCTAACCCTAACCCTAACCTAACCCTAACCCTAACCCTAACACTGTCGCTAAACCTAACTCTGACCCTTACCGTCTCTCTATCTTTAACTCTAACCCTCACCCTGTAACTAACCCTGTCCCTAAACCTAACCTTAACCATCAGCCACCCTAAACTTAACTATAACCCTAACACTAAACCTAACCATGTCTCAAACCCGAAACGTGTACCTAACCCTAACCCTAACCTTAACCCTAACACTAAACCCGAAACCCTAACACTAACCCTAACCCTAAACCTAAACCCTAAACCCAAACCCTAACCCTAACGCTAACCCTAACCATAAACACTAAACCCTAAACCTAACACTAACCCTAACCCTAACCCTAAACCCTAAACCCTAACACTAACCCTAACCCTAAACCCTAAACCCTAACTCTAACCCTAACCCTAACCCTAAACCCTAAACCCTAACCTTAACCCTAACCCTAAACCTAAACCGTAACCCTAACCCTAACCCTCTCCCTAAAACCTAACCCTAACCCTAACCCTAACCCTAAACCCAAACCCTAACCCTAAAGCTAACCCTAACCTTAAACACTAAACCTAACCCTAACCCTAACCCTAACCCTAACCATAAACCCTAAACCCTAACCTTAACCCTAACCCTAAATCTAAACCGTAACCCTAACCCTAACCCTATCCCTAAAACCTAACCCTAACCCTAACCCTAACCCTAACCCTAACCCTAACCCTAACGCTAACCCTAAACCCTAACCTAACCTGATCCCTAACCCTAACACTGTCGCTAAACCTAACTCTGACCCTTACCGTCTCTCCAACCTTAACTCTAACCCTCACCCTGTCACTAACCCTGTCCCTAAACCTAAACTTAAGCATCAGACAAAACCTAAACTTAATATAACCCTAACAGTAAACCTAACCATGTCCCAAACCCTAATCCTGCCCCTAACCCTAACCCTAACCCTAACCATAACCCTAACCCTAAATCCTAAACCCTAACCATAACACTAACCCTAAACCCTAACTCTAACCCTAACCCTAACCTAACCCTAACCCTAACCCTAACACTGTCGCTAAACCTAAGTCTGACCCTTACCGTCTCTCTATCTTTAACTCTAACCCTAACCCTGTAACTAACCCTGTCCCTAAACCTAACCTTAACCATCAGCCAAAACCTAAACTTAACTATAACCCTAACACTAAACCTAACCATGTCTCAAACCCGATACTTGTACCTAACCCTAACCCTAACATTAACCCTAACACTAAACCCGAAACCCTAACACTAAGCCTAACCCTAAATCTAAACCCTAAACCCAAACCCTAACCCTAACGCTAACACTAACCATAAACACTAAACTCTAACAGTAACCCTAACCCTAACCCTAAACCCTAACTCTAACCCTAACCCTAACCTAACCCTAACCCTAACCCTAACACTGTCGCTAAACCTAACTCTGACCCTTACCGTCTCTCTATCTTTAACTCTAACCCTCACCCTGTAACTAACCCTGTCCCTAAACCTAACCTTAACCATCAGCCAAAACCTAAACTTAACCATAACCCTAACACTAAACCTAAACATGTCTCAAACCCGAATCGTGTACCTAACCCTAACCCTAAACTTAACCTTAACCCGAAACCCGAACCCCTAACCCTAACCCTAACCCTAACCCTAAACCGTAAGCCCTAACTCGAAACCTAACCCTAACCCTAAAGCCTAAATCCTAACACTAACCCTAACCCTAACCCTAAACCTAACCCTATCCCTAAACCTTAACCCTAAAATGTAAACACTAACCCTCCCCTATTCCTAACTCTAACACTAACCCTAACCCTAAACCCTAACCTAACCTGATCCCTAACACTAACACAGTCGCTAAACCTAACTCTGACCCTTACCGTCTCTCTAACCCTAACCCTAACCCTAACCCTAACCCTAACCTTAACCCTAACACTAAACTCGAAACCCTAACACTAACCCTAACCCTAAACCTAAACACTAAACCCAAACCCTAACCCTAACGCTAACCCTAACCATAAACACTAAACCCTAACCCTAACCCTAACCCTAACCCTAAACCCTAAACCCTAACACTAACCCTAACCCTAAAGCCTAAACTCTAACTCTAACCCTAACCCTAAACCTAAACCCTAAACCCAAACCCAAACCCTAACCCTAAACCTAACCCGAAACCCGAAACCCTAACCCTAACCCTAACCCTAACCCTAACCCTAACCCTAAAGCCTAAACCCTAACTCTAACCCTAACCCTAACCCTAAACCCTAAACCCTAACCTTAACCCTAACCCTAAACCTAAACCGTAACCCTAACTCTAACCCTAACCCTAACCCTAACCCTAACTCTAGCCCTAACCCTAACCCTAACCCTATCCCTAAACCCTAACCCTAAAATGTAAACACTAACCCTCCCCTATTCCTAACCCTAACCCTAACCCTAACCCTAACCCTAAACCCTAACCTAACCTGATCCCTAACCCTAACACTGTCGCTAAACCTAACTCTGACCCTTACCGTCTCTCCAACCTTAACTCTAAACCTCACCCTGTCACTGACCCTGTCCCTAAACCTAAACTTAAGCATCAGACAAAACCTAAACTTAACGTAACCCTAACAGTAAACCTAACCATGTCCCAAACCCTAATCCTGCCCCTAACCCTAACCATAACCATAACCATAACCCTAACCCTAAATCCTAAACCCTAACCCTAACCCTAACGCTAAACCCTAACTCTAACCCTAACCCTAACCCTAACCCTAACCCTAACACTAACCCTAACCCTAACCATGTCCCAAACCCTAATCCTGTCCCTAACCCTAACCCTAACCCTAACCATAACACTAACCCTAACCCTAAACCTAAACACTAAACCCAAACCCTAACCCTAACGCTAACCCTAACCATAAACACTAAACCCTAACCCTAACCCTAATCCTAACCCTAACACTAAACCCTAAACCCTAACACTAACCCTAACCCTAAAGCCTAAACCCTAACTCTAACCCTAACCCTAACCGTAAACCCTAAACCCTAACCTTAACCCTAACCCTAACCTAACCCTAACCCTAACCCTAACACTGTCGCTAAACCTAACTCTGACCCTTACCGTCTCTCTATCTTTAACTCTAACCCTCACACTGTAACTAACCCTGTCCCGAAACCTAACCTTAACCATCAGCCAAAACCTAAACTTAACTATAACCCTAACACTAAACCTAACCATGTCTCAAACCCGAAACGTGTACCTAACCCTAACCCTAACCTTAACCCTAACACTAAACCGAAACCCTAACCCTAAACCTAACCCTAAACCTAATCCCTAAACCCAAACCCTAACCCTAACGCTAACCCTAACCATAAACACTAAACCCTAAACCTAACCCTAACCCTAACCCTAACCCTAAACCCTAAACCCTAACACTAACCCTAACCCTAAAGCCTAAACCCTAACTCTAACCCTAACCCTAACCCTAAACCATAAACCCTAACCTTAACCCTAACCCTAAACCTAAACCGTAACCCTAACCCTAAACCTATCCCTAAAACCTAACCCTAAACCCTAACCCTAACCCTAACCCTAACTCTAACCCTAACCCTAACTCTAACCCTATCCCTAAACACTAACCCTAAAATGTAAACACTAACCCTCCCCTATTCCTAACCCTAACACTAACCCTAACCCTAAACCCTAACCTAACCTGATCCCTAACCCTAACACTGTCGCTAAACCTAACTCTGACCCTTACCGTCTCTCCAACCTTAATTCTAACCCTCACCCTGTCACTAACCCTGTCCCTAAACCTAAACTTAAGCATCAGTCAAAACCTAAACTTAATATTACCCTAAAAGTAAAACTAACCATGTCCCAAACCCTAATCCTGTCCTTAACCCTAACCCTAACCCTAACCCTAACCCTAACCCTAACCCTAACCCTAAACCTAAACACTAAACCCAAAACCTAACCCTAACGCTAGCCCTAACCATAAACACTAAACCCTAACCCTAACCCTAACCCTAACCCTAACCCTATCCCTAAAACCTAACCCTAAACCTAACCCTAACTCTAACCCTAACCCTAACCCTATCCCTAAACCCTAACCCTAAAATGTAAACACTAACCCTCCCCTATTCCTAACCCTAACCCTAACCCTAACCCTAAACCCTAACCTAACCTGATCCCTAACCCTAACACTGTCGCTAAACCTAACTCTGACCCTTACCGTCTCTCCAAACTTAACTCTAACCCTCACCCTGTCACTAACCCTGTCCCTAAACCTAAACTTAAGCATCAGACAAAACCTAAACTTAATATAACCCTAACAGTAAACCTAACCATGTCCCAAACCCTAATCCTGTCCCTAACCCTAAAACTAATGCTAACCCTAACCCTAACCCTAACCCTAAACCCTAAACCCAAACATTAACCCTAACCCTAAACCTAAACCGTAACCCTAACCCTAACCCTATCCCTAAAACCTAACCCTAACCCTAACCCTAACCCTAACCCTAACCCTAACCTAACCCTAACCCTAACCTAACACTGTCGCTAAACATAACTCTGTCACTTACCGTCTCTATATCTTTAACTCTAACCCTCACCCTGTAACTAACCCTGTCCCTAAACCTAACCTTAACCATCAGCCAAAACCTAAACTTAACTATAACCCTAACACTAAACCTAACCATGTCTCAAACCCGAATCGTGTACCTAACCCTAACCATAACCTTAACCCTAACAATAAACCCGAAACCCTAACACTAACCCTAATCCTAAACCTAAACCCTAAACCCAAACCCTAACCCTAACGCTAACCCTAACCTTAAACACTAAACCCTAACCCTAACCCTAACCCTAACCCTAACCCTAAACCCTAAACCCTAACACTAACCCTAACCCTAAAGCCTAAACCCTAACTCTAACCCTAACCCTAACCCTAAACCCTAAACCCTAACCTTAACCCTAACCCTAAACCTAAACCGTAAACCTAACCCTAACCCTAACCCTAACCCTAACCCTAACCCTAACTCTAAACCTAACCCTAATCTAACCCTATCCCTAAACCCTAACACTAAAATGTAAACACTAACCCTCCCCTATTCCTAACCCTAACCCTAAACCCTAACCTAACCTGATCCCTAACCCTAACACTGTCGCTAAACCTAACTCTGACCCTTACCGTCTCTCCAACCTTAACTCTAACCCTCACCCTGTCACTAACCCTGTCCCTAAACCTAAACTTAAGCATCAGACAAAACCTAAACTTAATATTACCCTAACAGTAAACCTAACCATGTCCCAAACCCTAATCCTGTCCCTAACCCTAACCCTAACCCTAACCCTAACCCTAACCCTAACACTAACCCTAACCCTAAACCTAAACCCTAAACCCAAAACCTAACCCTAACGCTAACCCTAACCATAAACACTAAACCCTAACGCTCACCCTAACCCTAACCCTAACCATAAACCCTAAAACCTAACACTAACCCTAACCCTAAATCCTAAACCCTAACTCTAACCCTAACCCTAAACCTAAACCCTAAACACTAACCTTAACCCTAACCCTGAACCTAAACCGTAACCCTAACCCTAACCCTATCCGTAAAACCTAACCCTAAAACTAACCCTAACTCTAACCCTAACCCTAACCCTAACCCTATCCCTAAACCCTAACCCTTAAATGTAAACACTAACCCTCCCCTATTCCTAATCCTAACCCTAACCCTAACCCTAAACCCTAACCTAACCTGATCCCTAACCCTAACACTGTCGCTAAACCTAACTCTGACCCTTACTGTCTCTCCAACCTTAATTCTAACCCTCACCCTGTCACTAACCCTGTCCCTAAACCTAAACTTAAGCATCAGACAAAACCTAAACTTAATATTACCCTAAAAGTAAACCTAACCATGTCCCAAACCCTAATCCTGTCCCTAACCCTAACCCTAACCCTAACCCTAACCCTAACACTAACCCTAACCCTAAACCTAAACTCTAAACCCAAAACCTAACGCTAACGCTAGCCCTAACCATAAACACTAAACCCTAACCCTAACCCTAACCCTAACCCTAACCCTATCCCTAAAACCTAACCCTAACCCTAACCCTAACTCTAACCCTAACCCTAACCCTATCCCTAAACCCTAACCCTAAAATGTAAACACTAACCCTCCCCTATTCCTAACCCTAACCCTAACCCTAACCCTAAACCCTAACCTAACCTGATCCCTAACCCTAACACTGTCGCTAAACCTAACTCTGACCCTTACCGTCTCTCCAAACTTAACTCTAACCCTCACACTGTCACTAACCCTGTCCTAAAACCTAAACTTAAGCATCAGACAAAACCCAAACTTAATATAACCCTAACAGTAAACCTAACCATGTCCCAAACCCTAATCCTGTCCCTAACCCTAAAACTAATGCTAACCCTAACCCTAACCCTAACCCTAAACCCTAAACCCTAACATTAACCCTAACCCTAAACCTAAACCGAAACCCTAACCCTAACCCTATCCCTAAAACCTAACCCTAACCCTAACCCTAACCCTAACCCTAACCTAACCCTAACCCTAACCTAACACTGTCGCTAAACATAACTCTGTCACTTACCGTCTCTTTATCTTTAACTCTAACCCTCACCCTGTAACTAACCCTGTCCCTAAACCTAACCTTAACCATCAGCCAAAACCTAAACTTAACTATAACCCTAACACTAAACCTAACCATGTCTCAAACCCGAATCGTGTACCTAACCCTAACAATAACCTTAACCCTAACACTAAACCCGAAACCCTAACACTAACCCTAACCCTAAACCTAAACCCTAAACCCAAACCCTAACCCTAACGCTAACCCTAAACTTAAACACTAAACCCTAACCCTAACCCTAACCCTAACCCTAACCCTAAACCCTAAACCCTAACACTAACCCTAACCCTAAAGCCTAAACCCTAACTCTAACCCTAACCCTAACCCTAAACCCTAAACCCTAACCTTAACCCTAACCCTAAACCTAAACCGTAAATCTAACCCTAACCCTAACACTAACCCTAAACCTAAAACTAACTCTAACCCTAACCCCAACCCTAACCCTATCCCTAAACCCTAACACTAAAATGTAAACACTAACCCTCCCCTATTCCTAACCCTAACCCTAACCCTAACCCTAAACCCTAACCTAACCTGATCCCTAACACTAACACTGTCGCTAAACCTAACTCTGACCCTTACCGTCTCTCCAACCTTAACTCTAACCCTCACCCTGTCACTAACCCTGTCCCTAAACCTAAACTTAAGCATCAGACAAAACCTAAACTTAATATAACCCTAACAGTAAACCTATCCATGTCCCAAAACCTAATCCTGCCCCTAACCATAACCATAACCCTAACCCTAAATCCTAAACCCTAACCCTAACCCTAACCCTAAACCCTAACTCTAACCCTAACCCTAACCTACCCTAACCCTAATCCTAACACTGTCGCTAAACCTAACTATGACCCTTACCGTCTCTCTATCTTTAACTCTAACCCTCACCCTGTAACTAACCCTTTCCCTAAACCTAACATTAACCATCAGCCAAAACCTAAACTTAACTATAACCCTAACACTAAACCTAACCATGTCTCAAACCCGAAACGTGTACCTAACCCTAACCCTAACCTTAACCCT
>CM063094.1:65651462-65681462 GCA_031876335.1 Hipposideros larvatus
ACTGTCGCTAAACCTAACTCTGACCCTTACCGTCTCTCCAAACTTAACTCTAGCCCTCACCCTGTCACTAACCCTGTCCCTAAACCTAAACTTAAGCATCAGACAAAACCTAAACTTAATATAACCCTAACAGTAAACCTAACCATGTCCCAAACCCTAATCCTGTCCCTAACCCTAAAACCAATGCTAACCCTAACTCTAACCCTAACCCTAAACCCTAAACCCTAACATTAACCCTAACCATAAACCTAAACCGTAACCCTAACCCTAACCCTATCCCTAAAACCTAACCCTAACCCTAACCCTAACCCTAACCCTAACCTAACCCTAACCCTAACCCTAACACTGTCGCTAAACATAACTCTGTCACTTACCGTCTCTCTATCTTTAACTCTAACCCTCACCCTGTAACTAACCCTGTCCCTAAACCTAACCTTAACCATCAGCCAAAACCTAAACTTAACTATAACCCTAACACTAAACCTAACCATGTCTCAAACCCGAATCGTGTACCTAACCCTAACCATAACCTTAACCCTAACACTAAACCCGAAACCCTAACACTAACCCTAACCCTAAACCTAAACCCTAAACCCAAACCCTAACCCTAACGCTAACCCTAACCTTAAACCCTAAACCCAAACCCTAACCCTAACGCTAACCCTAACCTTAAACACTAAACTCTAACCCTAACCCTAACCCTAACCCTAAACCCTAACTCTAACCCTAACCCTAACCTACCCTAACCCTAATCCTAACACTGTCGCTAAACCTAACTCTGAACCTTACTGTCTCTCTATCTTTAACTCTAACCCTCACCCTGTAACTAACCCTGTCCCTAAACCTAACATTAACCATCAACCAAAACCTAAACTTAACTATAACCCTATCACTAAACCTAACCATGTCTCAAACCCGAAACGTGTACCTAACCCTAACCCTAACCTTAACCCTAACACTAAACCCGAAACCCTAACACTAACCCTAACCCTAAACGTAAACCCTAAACCCAAACCCTAACCCTAACGCTAACCCTAACAATAAACACTAAACCCTAAACCTAACCCTAACCCTAACCCTAACCCTAAACCCTAATCCCTAACACTAACCCTAACCCTAAAGCCTAAACCCTAACTCTAACACTAACCCTAACCCTAAACCCTAAACCCTAACCTTAACCCTAACCCTAAACCTAAACTGTAACCCTAACCCTAACCCTATCCCTAAAACCTAACCCTAACCCTAACCCTAACCCTAACTCTAACCCTAACCCTAACCCTAACCCTAAAATGTAAACACTAACCCTCACCTATTCCTAACCCTAACCCTAACCCTAACCCTAAACCCTAACCTAACCTGATCCCTAACCCTAACACTGTCGCTAAACCTAACTCTGACCCTTACCGTCTCTCTATCTTTAACTCTAACCCTCACCCTGTCACTAACCCTGTTCCTAAACCTAAACTTAACCATCAGCCAAAACCTAAACTTAACTATAACCCTAACACTAAACCTAACCTTGTCTCAAACCCGAAACTTGTACCTAACCCTAACCCTAACCTTAACCCTAACACTAAACCCGAAACCCTAACACTAACACTAACCCTAAACTTAAACCCTAAACCCAAACCCTAACCCTAACGCTAACCCTAACCATAAACACTAAACCCTAAACCTAACCCTAACCCTAACCCTAACCCTAAACCCTAAACCCTAACAATAACCCTAACCCTAAAGCCTAAACCCTAACTCTAACCCTAACCCTAACCCTAAACCCTAAACCCTAACCTTAACCCTAATCCTAAACCTAAACCGTAACCCTAAACATAACCCTATCCCTAAAACCTAACCCTAACCCTAACCCTAACCCTAACCCTAACTCTAACCCTAACCCTAACCCTAACCCTATCCCTAAACCCTAACCCTAAAATGTAAACACTTACCCTCCCGTATTCCTAACCCCAACCCTACACCTAACCCTCACCCAGTCACTAACGCTGTCCCTAAACCTAAACTTAAGCATCAGACAAAACCTAAACTTAATATTACCCTAACAGTAAACCTAACCATGTCCCAAACCCTAATCCTGTCCCTAACCCTAACCCTAACCCTAACCCTAACCCTAACCCTAACACTAACCCTAACCCTAAACCTAAACCCTAAACCCAAAACCTAACTCTAACGCTAACCCTAACCATAAACACTAAA
Organism: Hipposideros larvatus; assembly: GCA_031876335.1. Lineage (NCBI taxonomy): Eukaryota > Metazoa > Chordata > Mammalia > Chiroptera > Hipposideridae > Hipposideros > Hipposideros larvatus. The sequence goes on from CM063094.1 coordinate 65,653,671, forward strand.
CCCTAACGCTAACCCTAACCCTAACCCTAACCCTAAACCCTAAACCCTAACACTAACCCTAACCCTAAAGCCTAAACCCTAACTCTAACCCTAACCCTAAACCTAAACCCTAAACCCTAACCTTAACCCTAACCCTAATCCTAAACCGTAACCCTAACCCTAAACCTATCCCTAAAACCTAACCCTAACCCTAACCCTAACCCTAACCCTAAACCCTAAACCCTAACACTAACCCTAACCCTAAAGCCTAAACCCTAACCCTAACCCTAACCCTAACACTAACCCTAACCCTAAACCTAAACCCTAAACCCAAAACCTAACCCTAACGCTAACCCTAACCATAAACACTAAACCCTAACGCTAACCCTAACCCTAACCCTAACCCTAAACCCTAAACCCTAACACTAACCCTAACCCTAAAGCCTAAACCCTAACTCTAACCCTAACCCTAAACCTAAACCCTAAACCCTAACCTTAACCCTAACCCTAAACCTAAACCGTAACCCTAACCCTAAACCTATCCCTAAAACCTAACCCTAACCCTAACCCTAACCCTAACCCTAAACCCTAAACCCTAACACTAACCCTAACCCTAAAGCCTAAACCCTAACCCTAACCCTAACCCTAAACCCTAAACCCTAACACTAACCCTAACCCTAAAGCCTAAACCCTAACCCTAACCCTAACCCTAAACCTAAACCCTAAACCCTAACCTTAACCCTAACCCTAAACCTAAACCGTAACCCTAACCCTAAACCTATCCCTAAAACCTAACCCTAACCCTAACCCTAACCCTAACCCTAAACCCTAAACCCTAACACTAACCCTAACCCTAAAGCCTAAACCCTAACCCTAACCCTAACCCTAAACCCTAAACCTTAACACTAACCCTAACCCTAAAGCCTAAACCCTAACTCTAACCCTAACCGTAACCCTAAACCCTAACCCTGAAATGTAAACACTAACCCTCCCCTATTCCTAACCCTAACCCTAACCCTAACCCTAAACCCTAACCTAACCTGATCCCTAACCCTAACACTGTCGCTAAACCTAACTCTGACCCTTACCGTCTCTCCAACTTTAACTCTAACCCTCACCCTGTCACTAACCCTGTCCCTAAACCTAAACTTAAGCATCAGACAAAACCTAAACTTAATATAACCCTAACAGTAAACCTAACCATGTCCCAAACCCTAATCCTGTCCCTAACCCTAAAACTAATGCTAAACCTAACCCTAACCCTAACCCTAAACCCTAAACCCTAACCTTAACCCTAACACTAAACTTAAACCGTAACCCTAACCCTAACCCGATCCCTAAAACCTAACCCTAACCCTAACCCTAACCCTAACCCTAACCCTAAAATGTAAACACTAACCCTTCCCTATTCCTAACCCTAACCCTAACCCTAACCCTAAACCCTAACCTAACCTGATCCCTAACCCTAACACTGTCGCTAAACCTAACTCTGACCCTTACCGTCTCTCCAAACTTAACTCTAGCCCTCACCCTGTCACTAACCCTGTCCCTAAACCTAAACTTAAGCATCAGACAAAACCTAAACTTAATATAACCCTAACAGTAAACCTAACCATGTCCCAAACCCTAATCCTGTCCCTAACCCTAAAACCAATGCTAACCCTAACTCTAACCCTAACCCTAAACCCTAAACCCTAACATTAACCCTAACCCTAAACCTAAACCGTAACCCTAATCCTAACCCTATCCCTAAAACCTAACCCTAACCCTAACCCTAACCCTAACCCTAACCTAACCCTAACCCTAACCCTAACACTGTCGCTAAACATAACTCTGTCACTTACCGTCTCTCTATCTTTAACTCTAACCCTCACCCTGTAACTAACCCTGTCCCTAAACCTAACCTTAACCATCAGCCAAAACCTAAACTTAACTATAACCCTAACACTAAACCTAACCATGTCTCAAACCCGAATCGTGTACCTAACCCTAACCATAACCTTAACCCTAACACTAAACCCGAAACCCTAACACTAACCCTAACCCTAAACCTAAACCCTAAACCCAAACCCTAACCCTAACGCTAACCCTAACCTTAAACACTAAACTCTAACCCTAACCCTAACCCTAACCCTAAACCCTAACTCTAACCCTAACCCTAACCTACCCTAAACCTAATCCTAACACTGTCGCTAAACCTAACTCTGAACCTTACTGTCTCTCTATCTTTAACTCTAACCCTCACCCTGTAACTAACCCTGTCCCTAAACCTAACATTAACCATCAGCCAAAACCTAAACTTAACTATAACCCTAACACTAAACCTAACCATGTCTAAAACCCGAAACGTGTACCTAACCCTAACCCTAACCTTAACCCTAACACTAAACCCGAAACCCTAACACTAACCCTAACCCTAAACGTAAACCCTAAACCCAAACCCTAACCATAACGCTTACCCTAACAATAAACACTAAACCCTAAACCTAACCCTAACCCTAACCCTAACCCTAAACCCTAATCCCTAACACTAACCCTAACCCTAAAGCCTAAACCCTAACTCTAACACTAACCATAACCCTAAACCCTAAACCCTAACCTTAACCCTAACCCTAAACCTAAACTGTAACCCTAACCCTAACCCTATCCCTAAAACCTAACCCTAACCCTAACCCTAACCCTAACTCTAACCCTAACCCTAACCCTAACCCTAAAATGTAAACACTAACCCTCCCCTATTCCTAACCCTAACCCTAACCCTAACCCTAAACCCTAACCTAACCTGATCCCTAACCCTAACACTGTCGCTAAACCTAACTCTGACCCTTACCGTCTCTCCAACCTTAACTCTAACCCTCACCTTGTCACTAACCCTGTCCCTAAACCTAAACTTAAGCATCAGACAAAACCTAAACTTAATATTACCCTAACAGTAAACCTAACCATGTCCCAAACCCTAATCCTGTCCCTAACCCTAACCCTACACTAACCCTAACCCTAAACCTAAACCGTAACCCTAACCCTAACCCTCTCCCTAAAACCTAACCCTAACCCTAACCCTAACCCTAAACCCAAACCCTAACCCTAAAGCTAACCCTAACCTTAAACACTAAACCTAACGCTAACCCTAACCCTAACCCTAACCATAAACCCTAAACCCTAACCTTAACCCTAACCCTAAATCTAAACCGTAACCCTAACCCTAACCCTATCCCTAAAACCTAACCCTAACCCTAACCCTAACCCTAACCCTAACCCTAACCCTAACGCTAACCCTAAACCCTAACCTAACCTGATCCCTAACCCTAACACTGTCGCTAAACCTAACTCTGACCCTTGCCGTCTCTCCAACCTTAACTCTAACCCTCACCCTGTCACTAACCCTGTCCCTAAACCTAAACTTAAGCATCAGACAAAACCTAAACTTAATATAACCCTAACAGTAAACCTAACCATGTCCCAAACCCTAATCCTGCCCCTAACCCTAACCCTAACCCTAACCATAACCCTAACCCTAAATCCTAAACCCTAACCATAACACTAACCCTAAACCCTAACTCTAACCCTAACCCTAAACCTAACCCTAACCCTAACCCTAACCCTAACCCTAACCCTAACCCTAACACTAACCCTAACCGTCTCACTATCTTTAACTCTAACCCTCACCCTGTAACTAACCCTGTCCCTAAACCTAACCTTAACCATCAGCCACCCTAAACTTAACTATAACCCTAACACTAAACCTAACCATGTCTCAAACCCGAAACGTGTACCTAACCCTAACCCTAACCTTAACTCTAACACTAAACCCGAAACCCTAACACTAACCCTAACCCTAAACCTAAACCCTAAACCCAAACCCTAACCCTAACACTAACCCTAACCATAAACACTAAACCCTAAACCTAACACTAACCCTAACCCTAACCCTAAACCCTAAACCCTAACACTAACCCTAACCCTAAACCCTAAACCCTAACTCTAACCCTAACCCTAACCCTAAACCCTAAACCCTAACCTTAACCCTAACCCTAAACCTAAACCGTAACCCTAACCCTAACCCTCTCCCTAAAACCTAACCCTAACCCTAACCCTAACCCTAAACCCAAACCCTAACCCTAAAGCTAACCCTAACCTTAAACACTAAACCTAACCCTAACCCTAACCCTAACCCTAACCATAAACCCTAAACCCTAACCTTAACCCTAACCCTAAATCTAAACCGTAACCCTAACCCTAACCCTATCCCTAAAACCTAACCCTAACCCTAACCCTAACCCTAACCCTAACCCTAACCCTAACGCTAACCCTAAACCCTAACCTAACCTGATCCCTAACCCTAACACTGTCGCTAAACCTAAGTCTGACCCTTACCGTCTCTCTATCTTTAACTCTAACCCTAACCCTGTAACTAACCCTGTCCCTAAACCTAACCTTAACCATCAGCCAAAACCTAAACTTAACTATAACCCTAACACTAAACCTAACCATGTCTCAAACCCGATACTTGTACCTAACCCTAACCCTAACATTAACCCTAACACTAAACCCGAAACCCTAACACTAAGCCTAACCCTAAATCTAAACCCTAAACCCAAACCCTAACCCTAACGCTAACACTAACCATAAACACTAAACTCTAACAGTAACCCTAACCCTAACCCTAAACCCTAACTCTAACCCTAACCCTAACCTAACCCTAACCCTAACCCTAACACTGTCGCTAAACCTAACTCTGACCCTTACCGTCTCTCTATCTTTAACTCTAACCCTCACCCTGTAACTAACCCTGTCCCTAAACCTAACCTTAACCATCAGCCAAAACCTAAACTTAACCATAACCCTAACACTAAACCTAAACATGTCTCAAACCCCAATCGTGTACCTAACCCTAACCCTAAACTTAACCTTAACCCGAAACCCGAACCCCTAACCCTAACCCTAACCCTAACCCTAAACCGTAAGCCCTAACTCGAAACCTAACCCTAACCCTAAAGCCTAAATCCTAACACTAACCCTAACCCTAACCCTAAACCTAACCCTATCCCTAAACCTTAACCCTAAAATGTAAACACTAACCCTCCCCTATTCCTAACTCTAACACTAACCCTAACCCTAAACCCTAACCTAACCTGATCCCTAACACTAACACAGTCGCTAAACCTAACTCTGACCCTTACCGTCTCTCTAACCCTAACCCTAACCCTAACCCTAACCCTAACCTTAACCCTAACACTAAACTCGAAACCCTAACACTAACCCTAACCCTAAACCTAAACACTAAACCCAAACCCTAACCCTAACGCTAACCCTAACCATAAACACTAAACCCTAACCCTAACCCTAACCCTAACCCTAAACCCTAAACCCTAACACTAACCCTAACCCTAAAGCCTAAACTCTAACTCTAACCCTAACCCTAAACCTAAACCCTAAACCCAAACCCAAACCCTAACCCTAAACCTAACCCGAAACCCGAAACCCTAACCCTAACCCTAACCCTAACCCTAACCCTAAAGCCTAAACCCTAACTCTAACCCTAACCCTAACCCTAAACCCTAAACCCTAACCTTAACCCTAACCCTAAACCTAAACCGTAACCCTAACTCTAACCCTAACCCTAACCCTAACCCTAACTCTAGCCCTAACCCTAACCCTAACCCTATCCCTAAACCCTAACCCTAAAATGTAAACACTAACCCTCCCCTATTCCTAACCCTAACCCTAACCCTAACCCTAACCCTAAACCCTAACCTAACCTGATCCCTAACCCTAACACTGTCGCTAAACCTAACTCTGACCCTTACCGTCTCTCCAACCTTAACTCTAAACCTCACCCTGTCACTGACCCTGTCCCTAAACCTAAACTTAAGCATCAGACAAAACCTAAACTTAACGTAACCCTAACAGTAAACCTAACCATGTCCCAAACCCTAATCCTGCCCCTAACCCTAACCATAACCATAACCATAACCCTAACCCTAAATCCTAAACCCTAACCCTAACCCTAACGCTAAACCCTAACTCTAACCCTAACCCTAACCCTAACCCTAACCCTAACACTAACCCTAACCCTAACCATGTCCCAAACCCTAATCCTGTCCCTAACCCTAACCCTAACCCTAACCATAACACTAACCCTAACCCTAAACCTAAACACTAAACCCAAACCCTAACCCTAACGCTAACCCTAACCATAAACACTAAACCCTAACCCTAACCCTAATCCTAACCCTAACACTAAACCCTAAACCCTAACACTAACCCTAACCCTAAAGCCTAAACCCTAACTCTAACCCTAACCCTAACCGTAAACCCTAAACCCTAACCTTAACCCTAACCCTAACCTAACCCTAACCCTAACCCTAACACTGTCGCTAAACCTAACTCTGACCCTTACCGTCTCTCTATCTTTAACTCTAACCCTCACACTGTAACTAACCCTGTCCCGAAACCTAACCTTAACCATCAGCCAAAACCTAAACTTAACTATAACCCTAACACTAAACCTAACCATGTCTCAAACCCGAAACGTGTACCTAACCCTAACCCTAACCTTAACCCTAACACTAAACCGAAACCCTAACCCTAAACCTAACCCTAAACCTAATCCCTAAACCCAAACCCTAACCCTAACGCTAACCCTAACCATAAACACTAAACCCTAAACCTAACCCTAACCCTAACCCTAACCCTAAACCCTAAACCCTAACACTAACCCTAACCCTAAAGCCTAAACCCTAACTCTAACCCTAACCCTAACCCTAAACCATAAACCCTAACCTTAACCCTAACCCTAAACCTAAACCGTAACCCTAACCCTAAACCTATCCCTAAAACCTAACCCTAAACCCTAACCCTAACCCTAACCCTAACTCTAACCCTAACCCTAACTCTAACCCTATCCCTAAACACTAACCCTAAAATGTAAACACTAACCCTCCCCTATTCCTAACCCTAACACTAACCCTAACCCTAAACCCTAACCTAACCTGATCCCTAACCCTAACACTGTCGCTAAACCTAACTCTGACCCTTACCGTCTCTCCAACCTTAATTCTAACCCTCACCCTGTCACTAACCCTGTCCCTAAACCTAAACTTAAGCATCAGTCAAAACCTAAACTTAATATTACCCTAAAAGTAAAACTAACCATATCCCAAACCCTAATCCTGTCCTTAACCCTAACCCTAACCCTAACCCTAACCCTAACCCTAACCCTAACCCTAAACCTAAACACTAAACCCAAAACCTAACCCTAACGCTAGCCCTAACCATAAACACTAAACCCTAACCCTAACCCTAACCCTAACCCTAACCCTATCCCTAAAACCTAACCCTAAACCTAACCCTAACTCTAACCCTAACCCTAACCCTATCCCTAAACCCTAACCCTAAAATGTAAACACTAACCCTCCCCTATTCCTAACCCTAACCCTAACCCTAACCCTAAACCCTAACCTAACCTGATCCCTAACCCTAACACTGTCGCTAAACCTAACTCTGACCCTTACCGTCTCTCCAAACTTAACTCTAACCCTCACCCTGTCACTAACCCTGTCCCTAAACCTAAACTTAAGCATCAGACAAAACCTAAACTTAATATAACCCTAACAGTAAACCTAACCATGTCCCAAACCCTAATCCTGTCCCTAACCCTAAAACTAATGCTAACCCTAACCCTAACCCTAACCCTAAACCCTAAACCCAAACATTAACCCTAACCCTAAACCTAAACCGTAACCCTAACCCTAACCCTATCCCTAAAACCTAACCCTAACCCTAACCCTAACCCTAACCCTAACCCTAACCTAACCCTAACCCTAACCTAACACTGTCGCTAAACATAACTCTGTCACTTACCGTCTCTATATCTTTAACTCTAACCCTCACCCTGTAACTAACCCTGTCCCTAAACCTAACCTTAACCATCAGCCAAAACCTAAACTTAACTATAACCCTAACACTAAACCTAACCATGTCTCAAACCCGAATCGTGTACCTAACCCTAACCATAACCTTAACCCTAACAATAAACCCGAAACCCTAACACTAACCCTAATCCTAAACCTAAACCCTAAACCCAAACCCTAACCCTAACGCTAACCCTAACCTTAAACACTAAACCCTAACCCTAACCCTAACCCTAACCCTAACCCTAAACCCTAAACCCTAACACTAACCCTAACCCTAAAGCCTAAACCCTAACTCTAACCCTAACCCTAACCCTAAACCCTAAACCCTAACCTTAACCCTAACCCTAAACCTAAACCGTAAACCTAACCCTAACCCTAACCCTAACCCTAACCCTAACTCTAAACCTAACCCTAATCTAACCCTATCCCTAAACCCTAACACTAAAATGTAAACACTAACCCTCCCCTATTCCTAACCCTAACCCTAAACCCTAACCTAACCTGATCCCTAACCCTAACACTGTCGCTAAACCTAACTCTGACCCTTACCGTCTCTCCAACCTTAACTCTAACCCTCACCCTGTCACTAACCCTGTCCCTAAACCTAAACTTAAGCATCAGACAAAACCTAAACTTAATATTACCCTAACAGTAAACCTAACCATGTCCCAAACCCTAATCCTGTCCCTAACCCTAACCCTAACCCTAACCCTAACCCTAACCCTAACACTAACCCTAACCCTAAACCTAAACCCTAAACCCAAAACCTAACCCTAACGCTAACCCTAACCATAAACACTAAACCCTAACGCTCACCCTAACCCTAACCCTAACCATAAACCCTAAAACCTAACACTAACCCTAACCCTAAATCCTAAACCCTAACTCTAATCCTAACCCTAAACCTAAACCCTAAACACTAACCTTAACCCTAACCCTGAACCTAAACCGTAACCCTAACCCTAACCCTATCCGTAAAACCTAACCCTAAAACTAACCCTAACTCTAACCCTAACCCTAACCCTAACCCTATCCCTAAACCCTAACCCTTAAATGTAAACACTAACCCTCCCCTATTCCTAATCCTAACCCTAACCCTAACCCTAAACCCTAACCTAACCTGATCCCTAACCCTAACACTGTCGCGAAACCTAACTCTGACCCTTACTGTCTCTCCAACCTTAATTCTAACCCTCACCCTGTCACTAACCCTGTCCCTAAACCTAAACTTAAGCATCAGACAAAACCTAAACTTAATATTACCCTTAAAGTAAACCTAACCATGTCCCAAACCCTAATCCTGTCCCTAACCCTAACCCTAACCCTAACCCTAACCCTAACACTAACCCTAACCCTAAACCTAAACTCTAAACCCAAAACCTAACGCTAACGCTAGCCCTAACCATAAACACTAAACCCTAACCCTAACCCTAACCCTAACCCTAACCCTATCCCTAAAACCTAACCCTAACCCTAACCCTAACTCTAACCCTAACCCTAACCCTATCCCTAAACCCTAACCCTAAAATGTAAACACTAACCCTCCCCTATTCCTAACCCTAACCCTAACCCTAACCCTAAACCCTAACCTAACCTGATCCCTAACCCTAACACTGTCGCTAAACCTAACTCTGACCCTTACCGTCTCTCCAAACTTAACTCTAACCCTCACACTGTCACTAACCCTGTCCTAAAACCTAAACTTAAGCATCAGACAAAACCCAAACTTAATATAACCCTAACAGTAAACCTAACCATGTCCCAAACCCTAATCCTGTCCCTAACCCTAAAACTAATGCTAACCCTAACCCTAACCCTAACCCTAAACCCTAAACCCTAACATTAACCCTAACCCTAAACCTAAACCGAAACCCTAACCCTAACCCTATCCCTAAAACCTAACCCTAACCCTAACCCTAACCCTAACCCTAACCTAACCCTAACCCTAACCTAACACTGTCGCTAAACATAACTCTGTCACTTACCGTCTCTTTATCTTTAACTCTAACCCTCACCCTGTAACTAACCCTGTCCCTAAACCTAACCTTAACCATCAGCCAAAACCTAAACTTAACTATAACCCTAACACTAAACCTAACCATGTCTCAAACCCGAATCGTGTACCTAACCCTAACAATAACCTTAACCCTAACACTAAACCCGAAACCCTAACACTAACCCTAACCCTAAACCTAAACCCTAAACCCAAACCCTAACCCTAACGCTAACCCTAAACTTAAACACTAAACCCTAACCCTAACCCTAACCCTAACCCTAACCCTAAACCCTAAACCCTAACACTAACCCTAACCCTAAAGCCTAAACCCTAACTCTAACCCTAACCCTAACCCTAAACCCTAAACCCTAACCTTAACCCTAACCCTAAACCTAAACCGTAAATCTAACCCTAACCCTAACACTAACCCTAAACCTAAAACTAACTCTAACCCTAACCCCAACCCTAACCCTATCCCTAAACCCTAACACTAAAATGTAAACACTAACCCTCCCCTATTCCTAACCCTAACCCTAACCCTAACCCTAAACCCTAACCTAACCTGATCCCTAACCCTAACACTGTCGCTAAACCTAACTCTGACCCTTACCGTCTCTCCAACCTTAACTCTAACCCTCACCCTGTCACTAACCCTGTCCCTAAACCTAAACTTAAGCATCAGACAAAACCTAAACTTAATATAACCCTAACAGTAAACCTATCCATGTCCCAAAACCTAATCCTGCCCCTAACCATAACCATAACCCTAACCCTAAATCCTAAACACTAACCCTAACCCTAACCCTAAACCCTAACTCTAACCCTAACCCTAACCTACCCTAACCCTAATCCTAACACTGTCGCTAAACCTAACTATGACCCTTACCGTCTCTCTATCTTTAACTCTAACCCTCACCCTGTAACTAACCCTTTCCCTAAACCTAACATTAACCATCAGCCAAAACCTAAACTTAACTATAACCCTAACACTAAACCTAACCATGTCTCAAACCCGAAACGTGTACCTAACCCTAACCCTAACCTTAACCCTAACACTAAACCCGAAACCCTAACACTAACCCTAACCCTAAACCTAAACCCTAACCCTAACCCTAACCCTAACCCTAACACTGTCGCTAAACCTAACTCTGACCCTTACCGTCTCTCCAACCTTAACTCTAACCCTCACCCTGTCACTAACCCTGTCCCTAAACCTAAACTTAAGCATCAGACAAAACCTAAACTTAATATTACCCTAACAGTAAACCTAACCATGTCCCAAACCCTAATCCTGTCCCTAACCCTAACCCTAACCCTAACACTGTCGCTAAACCTAACTCTGACCCTTACCGTCTCTCTATCTTTAACTCTAACCCTCACACTGTAACTAACCCTGTCCCTAAACCTAACCTTAACCATCAGCCAAAACCTAAACTTAACTATAACCCTAACACTAAACCTAACCATGTCTCAAACCTGAAACGTGTACCTAACCCTAACCCTAACCTTAACCCTAACACTAAACCGAAACCCTAACCCTAAACCTAACCCTAAACCTAATCCCTAAACCCAAACCCTAACCCTAACGCTAACCCTAACCATAAACACTAAACCCTAAACCTAACCCTAACCCTAACCCTAACCCTAAACCCTAAACCCTAACCTTAACCCTAACCCTAAACCTAAACCGTAACCCTAACCCTAACCCTATCCCTAAAACCTAACCCTAAACCCTAACCCTAACCCTAACCCTAACTCTAACCCTAACCCTAACTCTAACCCTATCCCTAAACACTAACCCTAAAATGTAAACACTAACCCTCCCCTATTCCTAACCCTAACACTAACCCTAACCCTAAACCCTAACCTAACCTGATCCCTAACCCTAACACTGTCGCTAAACCTAACTCTGACCCTTACCGTCTCTCCAACCTTAATTCTAACCCTCACCCTGTCACTAACCCTGTCCCTAAACTTAAACTTAAGCATCAGACAAAACCTAAACTTAATATAACCCTAACAGTAAACCTAACCATGTCCCAAACCCTAATCCTGTCCCTAACCCTAAAACTAATGCTAACCCTAACCCTAACCCTAAACCTAAACCTAAACCGTAACCCTAACCCTAACCCTATCCCTAAAACCTAACCCTAACCCTAACCCTAACCCTAACCCTAACCCTAACCTAACCCTAACCCTAACCTAACACTGTCGCTAAACATAACTCTGTCACTTACCGTCTCTATATCTTTAACTCTAACACTCACCCTGTAACTAACCCTGTCCCTAAACCTAACCTTAACCATCAGCCAAAACCTAAACTTAACTATAACCCTAACACTAAACCTAACCATGTCTCAAACCCGAATCGTGTACCTAACCCTAACCATAACCTTAACCCTAACACTAAACCCGAAACCCTAACACTAACCCTAACCCTAAACCTAAACCCTAAACCCAAACCCTAACCCTAACGCTAACCCTAACCTTAAACACTAAACCCTAACCCTAACCCTAACCCTAACCCTAACCCTAAACCCTAAACCCTAACACTAACCCTAACCCTAAAGCCTAAACCCTAACTCTAACCCTAACCCTAACCCTAAACCCTAAACCCTAACCTTAACCCTAACCCTAAACCTAAACCGTAAACCTAACCCTAACCCTAACCCTAACCCTAACCCTAACCCTAACTCTAAACCTAACACTAACCCTAACCCTATCCCTAAACCCTAACACTAAAATGTAAACACTAACCCTCCCCTATTCCTAACCCTAACCCTAAACCCTAACCTAACCTGATCCCTAACCCTAACACTGTCGCTAAACCTAACTCTGACCCTTACCGTCTCTCCAACCTTAACTCTAACCCTCACCCTGTCACTAACCCTGTCCCTAAACCTAAACTTAAGCATCAGACAAAACCTAAACTTAATATTACCCTAACAGTAAACCTAACCATGTCCCAAACCCTAATCCTGTCCCTAACCCTAACCCTAACCCTAACCCTAACCCTAACACTAACCCTAACCCTAAACCTAAACCCTAAACCCAAAACCTAACCCTAACGCTAACCCTAACCATAAACACTAAACCCTAACGCTCACCCTTACCCTAACCCTAACCCTAAACCCTAAAACCTAACACTAACCCTAACCCTAAAGCCTAAACCCTAACTCTAACCCTAACCCTAAACCTAAACCCTAAACACTAACCTTAACCCTAACCCTAAACCTAAACCGTAACCCTAACCCTCACCCAATCCCTAAAACCTAACCCTAAAACTAACCCTAACTCTAAACCTAACCCTAACCCTAACCCTATCCCTAAACCCTAACCCTTAAATGTAAACACTAACCCTCCCCTATTCCTAACCCTAACCCTAACCCTAAACCCTAACCTAACCTGATCCCTAACCCTAACACTGTCGCTAAACCTAACTCTGACCCTTACCGTCTCTCCAACCTTAACTCTAACCCTCACCCTGTCACTAACCCTGTCCCTAAACCTAAACTTAAGCATCAGACAAAACCTAAACTTAATATAACCCTAACAGTAAACCTATCCATGTCCCAAAACCTAATCCTGCCCCTAACCATAACCATAACCCTAACCCTAAATCCTAAACACTAACCCTAACCCTAACCCTAAACCCTAACTCTAACCCTAACCCTAACCTACCCTAACCCTAATCCTAACACTGTCGCTAAACCTAACTATGACCCTTACCGTCTCTCTATCTTTAACTCTAACCCTCACCCTGTAACTAACCCTTTCCCTAAACCTAACATTAACCATCAGCCAAAACCTAAACTTAACTATAACCCTAACACTAAACCTAACCATGTCTCAAACCCGAAACGTGTACCTAACCCTAACCCTAACCTTAACCCTAACACTAAACCCGAAACCCTAACACTAACCCTAACCCTAAACCTAAACCCTAACCCTAACCCTAACCCTAACCCTAACACTGTCGCTAAACCTAACTCTGACCCTTACCGTCTCTCCAACCTTAACTCTAACCCTCACCCTGTCACTAACCCTGTCCCTAAACCTAAACTTAAGCATCAGACAAAACCTAAACTTAATATTACCCTAACAGTAAACCTAACCATGTCCCAAACCCTAATCCTGTCCCTAACCCTAACCCTAACCCTAACACTGTCGCTAAACCTAACTCTGACCCTTACCGTCTCTCTATCTTTAACTCTAACCCTCACACTGTAACTAACCCTGTCCCTAAACCTAACCTTAACCATCAGCCAAAACCTAAACTTAACTATAACCCTAACACTAAACCTAACCATGTCTCAAACCTGAAACGTGTACCTAACCCTAACCCTAACCTTAACCCTAACACTAAACCGAAACCCTAACCCTAAACCTAACCCTAAACCTAATCCCTAAACCCAAACCCTAACCCTAACGCTAACCCTAACCATAAACACTAAACCCTAAACCTAACCCTAACCCTAACCCTAACCCTAAACCCTAAACCCTAACCTTAACCCTAACCCTAAACCTAAACCGTAACCCTAACCCTAACCCTATCCCTAAAACCTAACCCTAAACCCTAACCCTAACCCTAACCCTAACTCTAACCCTAACCCTAACTCTAACCCTATCCCTAAACACTAACCCTAAAATGTAAACACTAACCCTCCCCTATTCCTAACCCTAACACTAACCCTAACCCTAAACCCTAACCTAACCTGATCCCTAACCCTAACACTGTCGCTAAACCTAACTCTGACCCTTACCGTCTCTCCAACCTTAATTCTAACCCTCACCCTGTCACTAACCCTGTCCCTAAACTTAAACTTAAGCATCAGACAAAACCTAAACTTAATATAACCCTAACAGTAAACCTAACCATGTCCCAAACCCTAATCCTGTCCCTAACCCTAAAACTAATGCTAACCCTAACCCTAACCCTAAACCTAAACCTAAACCGTAACCCTAACCCTAACCCTATCCCTAAAACCTAACCCTAACCCTAACCCTAACCCTAACCCTAACCCTAACCTAACCCTAACCCTAACCTAACACTGTCGCTAAACATAACTCTGTCACTTACCGTCTCTATATCTTTAACTCTAACACTCACCCTGTAACTAACCCTGTCCCTAAACCTAACCTTAACCATCAGCCAAAACCTAAACTTAACTATAACCCTAACACTAAACCTAACCATGTCTCAAACCCGAATCGTGTACCTAACCCTAACCATAACCTTAACCCTAACACTAAACCCGAAACCCTAACACTAACCCTAACCCTAAACCTAAACCCTAAACCCAAACCCTAACCCTAACGCTAACCCTAACCTTAAACACTAAACCCTAACCCTAACCCTAACCCTAACCCTAACCCTAAACCCTAAACCCTAACACTAACCCTAACCCTAAAGCCTAAACCCTAACTCTAACCCTAACCCTAACCCTAAACCCTAAACCCTAACCTTAACCCTAACCCTAAACCTAAACCGTAAACCTAACCCTAACCCTAACCCTAACCCTAACCCTAACCCTAACTCTAAACCTAACACTAACCCTAACCCTATCCCTAAACCCTAACACTAAAATGTAAACACTAACCCTCCCCTATTCCTAACCCTAACCCTAAACCCTAACCTAACCTGATCCCTAACCCTAACACTGTCGCTAAACCTAACTCTGACCCTTACCGTCTCTCCAACCTTAACTCTAACCCTCACCCTGTCACTAACCCTGTCCCTAAACCTAAACTTAAGCATCAGACAAAACCTAAACTTAATATTACCCTAACAGTAAACCTAACCATGTCCCAAACCCTAATCCTGTCCCTAACCCTAACCCTAACCCTAACCCTAACCCTAACACTAACCCTAACCCTAAACCTAAACCCTAAACCCAAAACCTAACCCTAACGCTAACCCTAACCATAAACACTAAACCCTAACGCTCACCCTTACCCTAACCCTAACCCTAAACCCTAAAACCTAACACTAACCCTAACCCTAAAGCCTAAACCCTAACTCTAACCCTAACCCTAAACCTAAACCCTAAACACTAACCTTAACCCTAACCCTAAACCTAAACCGTAACCCTAACCCTCACCCAATCCCTAAAACCTAACCCTAAAACTAACCCTAACTCTAAACCTAACCCTAACCCTAACCCTATCCCTAAACCCTAACCCTTAAATGTAAACACTAACCCTCCCCTATTCCTAACCCTAACCCTAACCCTAAACCCTAACCTAACCTGATCCCTAACCCTAACACTGTCGCTAAACCTAACTCTGACCCTTACTGTCTCTCCAACCTTAACTCTAACCCTCACCCTGTCACTAACCCTGTCCCTAAACCTAAACTTAAGCATCAGACAAAACCTAAACTTAATATTACCCTAACAGTAAACCTAACCATGTCCCAAACCCTAATCCTGTCCCTAACCCTAACCCTAACCCTAACACTGTCGCTAAACCTAACTCTGACCCTTACCGTCTCTCTATCTTTAACTCTAACCCTCACACTGTAACTAACCCTGTCCCTAAACCTAACCTTAACCATCAGCCAAAACCTAAACTTAACTATAACCCTAACACTAAAGCTAACCATGTCTCAAACCCGAAACGTGTACCTAACCCTAACCCAAACCTTAACCCTAACACTAAACCGAAACCCTAACCCTAAACCTAACCCTAAACCTAATCCCTAAACCCAAACCCTAACCCTAACGCTAACCCTAACCATAAACACTAAACCCTAAACCTAACCCTAACCCTAACCCTAACCCTAAACCCTAAACCCTAACCTTAACCCTAACCCTAAACCTAAACCGTAACCCTAACCCTAACCCTATCCCTAAAACCTAACCCTAAACCCTAACCCTAACCCTAACCCTAACTCTAACCCTAACCCTAACTCTAACCCTATCCCTAAACACTAACCCTAAAATGTAAACACTAACCCTCCCCTATTCCTAACCCTAACACTAACCCTAACCCTAAACCCTAACCTAACCTGATCCCTAACCCTAACACTGTCGCTAAACCTAACTCTGACCCTTACCGTCTCTCCAACCTTAATTCTAACCCTCACCCTGTCACTAACCCTGTCCCTAAACTTAAACTTAAGCATCAGACAAAACCTAAACTTAATATAACCCTAACAGTAAACCTAACCATGTCCCAAACCCTAATCCTGTCCCTAACCCTAAAACTAATGCTAACCCTAACCCTAACCCTAAACCTAAACCTAAACCGTAACCCTAACCCTAACCCTATCCCTAAAACCTAACCCTAACCCTAACCCTAACCCTAACCCTAACCTAACCCTAACCCTAACCTAACACTGTCGCTAAACATAACTCTGTCACTTACCGTCTCTATATCTTTAACTCTAACCCTCACCCTGTAACTAACCCTGTCCCTAAACCTAACCTTAACCATCAGCCAAAACCTAAACTTAACTATAACCCTAACACTAAACCTAACCATGTCTCAAACCCGAATCGTGTACCTAACCCTAACCATAACCTTAACCCTAACAATAAACCCGAAACCCTAACACTAACCCTAATCCTAAACCTAAACCCTAAACCCAAACCCTAACCCTAACGCTAACCCTAACCTTAAACACTAAACCCTAACCCTAACCCTAACCCTAACCCTAACCCTAAACCCTAAACCCTAACACTAACCCTAACCCTAAAGCCTAAACCCTAACTCTAACCCTAACCCTAACCCTAAACCCTAAACCCTAACCTTAACCCTAACCCTAAACCTAAACCGTAAACCTAACCCTAACCCTAACCCTAACCCTAACCCTAACCCTAACTCTAAACCTAACCCTAATCTAACCCTATCCCTAAACCCTAACACTAAAATGTAAACACTAACCCTCCCCTATTCCTAACCCTAACCCTAAACCCTAACCTAACCTGATCCCTAACCCTAACACTGTCGCTAAACCTAACTCTGACCCTTACCGTCTCTCCAACCTTAACTCTAACCCTCACCCTGTCACTAACCCTGTCCCTAAACCTAAACTTAAGCATCAGACAAAACCTAAACTTAATATTACCCTAACAGTAAACCTAACCATGTCCCAAACCCTAATCCTGTCCCTAACCCTAACCCTAACCCTAACCCTAACCCTAACACTAACCCTAACCCTAAACCTAAACCCTAAACCCAAAACCTAACCCTAACGCTAACCCTAACCATAAACACTAAACCCTAACGCTCACCCTAACCCTAACCCTAACCATAAACCCTAAAACCTAACACTAACCCTAACCCTAAATCCTAAACCCTAACTCTAACCCTAACCCTAAACCTAAACCCTAAACACTAACCTTAACCCTAACCCTGAACCTAAACCGTAACCCTAACCCTAACCCTATCCGTAAAACCTAACCCTAAAACTAACCCTAACTCTAACCCTAACCCTAACCCTAACCCTATCCCTAAACCCTAACCCTTAAATGTAAACACTAACCCTCCCCTATTCCTAATCCTAACCCTAACCCTAACCCTAAACCCTAACCTAACCTGATCCCTAACCCTAACACTGTCGCTAAACCTAACTCTGACCCTTACTGTCTCTCCAACCTTAATTCTAACCCTCACCCTGTCACTAACCCTGTCCCTAAACCTAAACTTAAGCATCAGACAAAACCTAAACTTAATATTACCCTAAAAGTAAACCTAACCATGTCCCAAACCCTAATCCTGTCCCTAACCCTAACCCTAACCCTAACCCTAACCCTAACACTAACCCTAACCCTAAACCTAAACTCTAAACCCAAAACCTAACGCTAACGCTAGCCCTAACCATAAACACTAAACCCTAACCCTAACCCTAACCCTAACCCTAACCCTATCCCTAAAACCTAACCCTAACCCTAACCCTAACCCTAACTCTAACCCTAACCCTAACCCTATCCCTAAACCCTAACCCTAAAATGTAAACACTAACCCTCCCCTATTCCTAACCCTAACCCTAACCCTAACCCTAAACCCTAACCTAACCTGATCCCTAACCCTAACACTGTCGCTAAACCTAACTCTGACCCTTACCGTCTCTCCAAACTTAACTCTAACCCTCACACTGTCACTAACCCTGTCCCTAAACCTAAACTTAAGCATCAGACAAAACCTAAACTTAATATAACCCTAACAGTAAACCTAACCATGTCCCAAACCCTAATCCTGTCCCTAACCCTAAAACTAATGCTAACCCTAACCCTAACCCTAACCCTAAACCCTAAACCCTAACATTAACCCTAACCCTAAACCTAAACCGAAACCCTAACCCTAACCCTATCCCTAAAACCTAACCCTAACCCTAACCCTAACCCTAACCCTAACCTAACCCTAACCCTAACCTAACACTGTCGCTAAACATAACTCTGTCACTTACCGTCTCTTTATCTTTAACTCTAACCCTCACCCTGTAACTAACCCTGTCCCTAAACCTAACCTTAACCATCAGCCAAAACCTAAACTTAACTATAACCCTAACACTAAACCTAACCATGTCTCAAACCCGAATCGTGTACCTAACCCTAACCATAACCTTAACCCTAACACTAAACCCGAAACCCTAACACTAACCCTAACCCTAAACCTAAACCCTAAACCCAAACCCTAACCCTAACGCTAACCCTAAACTTAAACACTAAACCTTAACCCTAACCCTAACCCTAACCCTAACCCTAAACCCTAAACCCTAACACTAACCCTAACCCTAAAGCCTAAACCCTAACTCTAACCCTAACCCTAACCCTAAACCCTAAACCCTAACCTTAACCCTAACCCTAAACCTAAACCGTAAATCTAACCCTAACCCTAACACTAACCCTAAACCTAAAACTAACTCTAACCCTAACCCCAACCCTAACCCTATCCCTAAACCCTAACACTAAAATGTAAACACTAACCCTCCCCTATTCCTAACCCTAACCCTAACCCTAACCCTAAACCCTAACCTAACCTGATCGCTAACCCTAACACTGTCGCTAAACCTAACTCTGACCCTTACCGTCTCTCCAACCTTAACTCTAACCCTCACCCTGTCACTAACCCTGTCCCTAAACCTAAACTTAAGCATCAGACAAAACCTAAACTTAATATAACCCTAACAGTAAACCTATCCATGTCCCAAAACCTAATCCTGCCCCTAACCATAACCATAACCCTAACCCTAAATCCTAAACCCTAACCCTAACCCTAACCCTAAACCCTAACTCTAACCCTAACCCTAACCTACCCTAACCCTAATCCTAACACTGTCGCTAAACCTAACTATGACCCTTACCGTCTCTCTATCTTTAACTCTAACCCTCACCCTGTAACTAACCCTTTCCCTAAACCTAACATTAACCATCAGCCAAAACCTAAACTTAACTATAACCCTAACACTAAACCTAACCATGTCTCAAACCCGAAACGTGTACCTAACCCTAACCCTAACCTTAACCCTAACACTAAACCCGAAACCCTAACACTAACCCTAACCCTAAACCTAAACCCTAACCCTAACCCTAACCCTAACCCTAACACTGTCGCTAAACCTAACTCTGACCCTTACCGTCTCTCCAACCTTAACTCTAACCCTCACCCTGTCACTAACCCTGTCCCTAAACCTAAATTTAAGCATCAGACAAAACCTAAACTTAATATTACCCTAACAGTAAACCTAACCATGTCCCAAACCCTAATCCTGTCCCTAACCCTAACCCTAACCCTAACACTGTCGCTAAACCTAACTCTGACCCTTACCGTCTCTCTATCTTTAACTCTAACCCTCACACTGTAACTAACCCTGTCCCTAAACCTAACCTTAACCATCAGCCAAAACCTAAACTTAACTATAACCCTAACACTAAACCTAACCATGTCTCAAACCTGAAACGTGTACCTAACCCTAACCCTAACCTTAACCCTAACACTAAACCGAAACCCTAACCCTAAACCTAACCCTAAACCTAATCCCTAAACCCAAACCCTAACCCTAACGCTAACCCTAACCATAAACACTAAACCCTAAACCTAACCCTAACCCTAACCCTAACCCTAAACCCTAAACCCTAACCTTAACCCTAACCCTAAACCTAAACCGTAACCCTAACCCTAACCCTATCCCTAAAACCTAACCCTAAACCCTAACCCTAACCCTAACCCTAACTCTAACCCTAACCCTAACTCTAACCCTATCCCTAAACACTAACCCTAAAATGTAAACACTAACCCTCCCCTATTCCTAACCCTAACACTAACCCTAACCCTAAACCCTAACCTAACCTGATCCCTAACCCTAACACTGTCGCTAAACCTAACTCTGACCCTTACCGTCTCTCCAACCTTAATTCTAACCCTCACCCTGTCACTAACCCTGTCCCTAAACTTAAACTTAAGCATCAGACAAAACCTAAACTTAATATAACCCTAACAGTAAACCTAACCATGTCCCAAACCCTAATCCTGTCCCTAACCCTAAAACTAATGCTAACCCTAACCCTAACCCTAAACCTAAACCTAAACCGTAACCCTAACCCTAACCCTATCCCTAAAACCTAACCCTAACCCTAACCCTAACCCTAACCCTAACCCTAACCTAACCCTAACCCTAACCTAACACTGTCGCTAAACATAACTCTGTCACTTACCGTCTCTATATCTTTAACTCTAACCCTCACCCTGTAACTAACCCTGTCCCTAAACCTAACCTTAACCATCAGCCAAAACCTAAACTTAACTATAACCCTAACACTAAACCTAACCATGTCTCAAACCCGAATCGTGTACCTAACCCTAACCATAACCTTAACCCTAACACTAAACCCGAAACCCTAACACTAACCCTAACCCTAAACCTAAACCCTAAACCCAAACCCTAACCCTAACGCTAACCCTAACCTTAAACACTAAACCCTAACCCTAACCCTAACCCTAACCCTAACCCTAAACCCTAAACCCTAACACTAACCCTAACCCTAAAGCCTAAACCCTAACTCTAACCCTAACCCTAACCCTAAACCCTAAACCCTAACCTTAACCCTAACCCTAAACCTAAACCGTAAACCTAACCCTAACCCTAACCCTAACCCTAACCCTAACCCTAACTCTAAACCTAACACTAACCCTAACCCTATCCCTAAACCCTAACACTAAAATGTAAACACTAACCCTCCCCTATTCCTAACCCTAACCCTAAACCCTAACCTAACCTGATCCCTAACCCTAACACTGTCGCTAAACCTAACTCTGACCCTTACCGTCTCTCCAACCTTAACTCTAACCCTCACCCTGTCACTAACCCTGTCCCTAAACCTAAACTTAAGCATCAGACAAAACCTAAACTTAATATTACCCTAACAGTAAACCTAACCATGTCCCAAACCCTAATCCTGTCCCTAACCCTAACCCTAACCCTAACCCTAACCCTAACACTAACCCTAACCCTAAACCTAAACCCTAAACCCAAAACCTAACCCTAACGCTAACCCTAACCATAAACACTAAACCCTAACGCTCACCCTTACCCTAACCCTAACCCTAAACCCTAAAACCTAACACTAACCCTAACCCTAAAGCCTAAACCCTAACTCTAACCCTAACCCTAAACCTAAACCCTAAACACTAACCTTAACCCTAACCCTAAACCTAAACCGTAACCCTAACCCTCACCCAATCCCTAAAACCTAACCCTAAAACTTTCCCTAACTCTAAACCTAACCCTAACCCTAACCCTATCCCTAAACCCTAACCCTTAAATGTAAACACTAACCCTCCCCTATTCCTAACCCTAAACCTAACCCTAAACCCTAACCTAACCTGATCCCTAACCCTAACACTGTCGCTAAACCTAACTCTGACCCTTACTGTCTCTCCAACCTTAACTCTAACCCTCACCCTGTCACTAACCCTGTCCCTAAACCTAAACTTAAGCATCAGACAAAACCTAAACTTAATATTACCCTAACAGTAAACCTAACCATGTCCCAAACCCTAATCCTGTCCCTAACCCTAACCCTAACCCTAACACTGTCGCTAAACCTAACTCTGACCCTTACCGTCTCTCTATCTTTAACTCTAACCCTCACACTGTAACTAACCCTGTCCCTAAACCTAACCTTAACCATCAGCCAAAACCTAAACTTAACTATAACCCTAACACTAAACCTAACCATGTCTCAAACCCGAAACGTGTACCTAACCCTAACCCTAACCTTAACCCTAACACTAAACCGAAACCCTAACCCTAAACCTAACCCTAAACCTAATCCCTAAACCCAAACCCTAACCCTAACGCTAACCCTAACCATAAACACTAAACCCTAAACCTAACCCTAACCCTAACCCTAACCCTAAACCCTAAACCCTAACCTTAACCCTAACCCTAAACCTAAACCGTAACCCTAACCCTAACCCTATCCCTAAAACCTAACCCTAAACCCTAACCCTAACCCTAACCCTAACTCTAACCCTAACCCTAACTCTAACCCTATCCCTAAACACTAACCCTAAAATGTAAACACTAACCCTCCCCTATTCCTAACCCTAACACTAACCCTAACCCTAAACCCTAACCTAACCTGATCCCTAACCCTAACACTGTCGCTAAACCTAACTCTGACCCTTACCGTCTCTCCAACCTTAATTCTAACCCTCACCCTGTCACTAACCCTGTCCCTAAACTTAAACTTAAGCATCAGACAAAACCTAAACTTAATATAACCCTAACAGTAAACCTAACCATGTCCCAAACCCTAATCCTGTCCCTAACCCTAAAACTAATGCTAACCCTAACCCTAACCCTAAACCTAAACCTAAACCGTAACCCTAACCCTAACCCTATCCCTAAAACCTAACCCTAACCCTAACCCTAACCCTAACCCTAACCCTAACCTAACCCTAACCCTAACCTAACACTGTCGCTAAACATAACTCTGTCACTTACCGTCTCTATATCTTTAACTCTAACCCTCACCCTGTAACTAACCCTGTCCCTAAACCTAACCTTAACCATCAGCCAAAACCTAAACTTAACTATAACCCTAACACTAAACCTAACCATGTCTCAAACCCGAATCGTGTACCTAACCCTAACCATAACCTTAACCCTAACACTAAACCCGAAACCCTAACACTAACCCTAACCCTAAACCTAAACCCTAAACCCAAACCCTAACCCTAACGCTAACCCTAAACTTAAACACTAAACCCTAACCCTAACCCTAACCCTAACCCTAACCCTAAACCCTAAACCCTAACACTAACCCTAACCCTAAAGCCTAAACCCTAACTCTAACCCTAACCCTAACCCTAAACCCTAAACCCTAACCTTAACCCTAACCCTAAACCTAAACCGTAAACCTAACCCTAACCCTAACCCTAACCCTAACCCTAACCCTAACTCTAAACCTAACACTAACCCTAACCCTATCCCTAAACCCTAACACTAAAATGTAAACACTAACCCTCCCCTATTCCTAACCCTAACCCTAAACCCTAACCTAACCTGATCCCTAACCCTAACACTGTCGCTAAACCTAACTCTGACCCTTACCGTCTCTCCAACCTTAACTCTAACCCTCACCCTGTCACTAACCCTGTCCCTAAACCTAAACTTAAGCATCAGACAAAACCTAAACTTAATATTACCCTAACAGTAAACCTAACCATGTCCCAAACCCTAATCCTGTCCCTAACCCTAACCCTAACCCTAACCCTAACCCTAACACTAACCCTAACCCTAAACCTAAACCCTAAACCCAAAACCTAACCCTAACGCTAACCCTAACCATAAACACTAAACCCTAACGCTCACCCTTACCCTAACCCTAACCCTAAACCCTAAAACCTAACACTAACCCTAACCCTAAAGCCTAAACCCTAACTCTAACCCTAACCCTAAACCTAAACCCTAAACACTAACCTTAACCCTAACCCTAAACCTAAACCGTAACCCTAACCCTCACCCTATCCCTAAAACCTAACCCTAAAACTAACCCTAACTCTAAACCTAACCCTAACCCTAACCCTATCCCTAAACCCTAACCCTTAAATGTAAACACTAACCCTCCCCTATTCCTAACCCTAACCCTAACCCTAAACCCTAACCTAACCTGATCCCTAACCCTAACACTGTCGCTAAACCTAACTCTGACCCTTACTGTCTCTCCAACCTTAACTCTAACCCTCACCCTGTCACTAACCCTGTCCCTAAACCTAAACTTAAGCATCAGACAAAACCTAAACTTAATATTACCCTAACAGTAAACCTAACCATGTCCCAAACCCTAATCCTGTCCCTAACCCTAACCCTAACCCTAACACTGTCGCTAAACCTAACTCTGACCCTTACCGTCTCTCTATCTTTAACTCTAACCCTCACACTGTAACTAACCCTGTCCCTAAACCTAACCTTAACCATCAGCCAAAACCTAAACTTAACTATAACCCTAACACTAAACCTAACCATGTCTCAAACCCGAAACGTGTACCTAACCCTAACCCTAACCTTAACCCTAACACTAAACCGAAACCCTAACCCTAAACCTAACCCTAAACCTAATCCCTAAACCCAAACCCTAACCCTAACGCTAACCCTAACCATAAACACTAAACCCTAAACCTAACCCTAAACCTAACCCTAACCCTAAACCCTAAACCCTAACCTTAACCCTAACCCTAAACCTAAACCGTAACCCTAACCCTAACCCTATCCCTAAAACCTAACCCTAAACCCTAACCCTAACCCTAACCCTAACTCTAACCCTAACCCTAACTCTAACCCTATCCCTAAACACTAACCCTAAAATGTAAACACTAACCCTCCCCTATTCCTAACCCTAACACTAACCCTAACCCTAAACCCTAACCTAACCTGATCCCTAACCCTAACACTGTCGCTAAACCTAACTCTGACCCTTACCGTCTCTCCAACCTTAATTCTAACCCTCACCCTGTCACTAACCCTGTCCCTAAACTTAAACTTAAGCATCAGACAAAACCTAAACTTAATATAACCCTAACAGTAAACCTAACCATGTCCCAAACCCTAATCCTGTCCCTAACCCTAAAACTAATGCTAACCCTAACCCTAACCCTAACCCTAAACCTAAACCGTAACCCTAACCCTAACCCTATCCCTAAAACCTAACCCTAACCCTAACCCTAACCCTAACCCTAACCCTAACCTAACCCTAACCCTAACCTAACACTGTCGCTAAACATAACTCTGTCACTTACCGTCTCTATATCTTTAACTCTAACCCTCAACCTGTAACTAACCCTGTCCCTAAACCTAACCTTAACCATCAGCCAAAACCTAAACTTAACTATAACCCTAACACTAAACCTAACCATGTCTCAAACCCGAATCGTGTACCTAACCCTAACCATAACCTTAACCCTAACACTAAACCCGAAACCCTAACACTAACCCTAACCCTAAACCTAAACCCTAAACCCAAACCCTAACCCTAACGCTAACCCTAAACTTAAACACTAAACCCTAACCCTAACCCTAACCCTAACCCTAACCCTAAACCCTAAACCCTAACACTAACCCTAACCCTAAAGCCTAAACCCTAACTCTAACCCTAACCCTAACCCTAAACCCTAAACCCTAACCTTAACCCTAACCCTAAACCTAAACCGTAAACCTAACCCTAACCCTAACCCTAACCCTAACCCTAACCCTAACTCTAAACCTAACACTAACCCTAACCCTATCCCTAAACCCTAACACTAAAATGTAAACACTAACCCTCCCCTATTCCTAACCCTAACCCTAAACCCTAACCTAACCTGATCCCTAACCCTAACACTGTCGCTAAACCTAACTCTGACCCTTACCGTCTCTCCAACCTTAACTCTAACCCTCACCCTGTCACTAACCCTGTCCCTAAACCTAAACTTAAGCATCAGACAAAACCTAAACTTAATATTACCCTAACAGTAAACCTAACCATGTCCCAAACCCTAATCCTGTCCCTAACCCTAACCCTAACCCTAACCCTAACCCTAACACTAACCCTAACCCTAAACCTAAACCCTAAACCCAAAACCTAACCCTAACGCTAACCCTAACCATAAACACTAAACCCTAACGCTCACCCTTACCCTAACCCTAACCCTAAACCCTAAAACCTAACACTAACCCTAACCCTAAAGCCTAAACCCTAACTCTAACCCTAACCCTAAACCTAAACCCTAAACACTAACCTTAACCCTAACCCTAAACCTAAACCGTAACCCTAACCCTCACCCTATCCCTAAAACCTAACCCTAAAACTAACCCTAACTCTAAACCTAACCCTAACCCTAACCCTATCCCTAAACCCTAACCCTTAAATGTAAACACTAACCCTCCCCTATTCCTAACCCTAACCCTAACCCTAAACCCTAACCTAACCTGATCCCTAACCCTAACACTGTCGCTAAACCTAACTCTGACCCTTACTGTCTCTCCAACCTTAACTCTAAACCTCACCCTGTCACTAACCCTGTCCCTAAACCTAAACTTAAGCATCAGACAAAACCTAAACTTAATATTACCCTAACAGTAAACCTAACCATGTCCCAAACCCTAATCCTGTCCCTAACCCTAACCCTAACCCTAACACTGTCGCTAAACCTAACTCTGACCCTTACCGTCTCTCTATCTTTAACTCTAACCCTCACACTGTAACTAACCCTGTCCCTAAACCTAACCTTAACCATCAGCCAAAACCTAAACTTAACTATAACCCTAACACTAAACCTAACCATGTCTCAAACCCGAAACGTGTACCTAACCCTAACCCTAACCTTAACCCTAACACTAAACCGAAACCCTAACCCTAAACCTAACCCTAAACCTAATCCCTAAACCCAAACCCTAACCCTAACGCTAACCCT
>CM063094.1:65691462-65703962 GCA_031876335.1 Hipposideros larvatus
TAACCCTAAACCCTAAACCCTAACACTAACCCTAACCCTAAACTTTAAACCCTAACCTTAACCCTAACCCTAAACCTAAACCGTAACCCTAACCCTAACCCTATCCCTAAAACCTAACCCTAACCCTAACCCTAACCCTAACTCTAACACTAACCCTAACACTAACCCTATCCCTAAACCCTAACCCTAAAATGTAAACACTAACCCTCCCCTATTCCTAACCCTAACCCTAACCCTAACCCTAAACCCTAACCTAACCTGATCCCTAACCCTAACACTGTCGCTAAACCTACCTCTGACCCTTACCGTCTCTCCAACCTTAACTCTAACCCTCACCCTGTCACTAACCCTGTCCCTAAACCTAAACTTAAGCATCAGACAAAACCTAAACTTAATATTACCCTAACAGTAAACCTAACCATGTCCCAAACCCTAATCCTGTCCCTAACCCTAACCCTAACCCTAACCCTAACCCTAACACTAACCCTAACACTAAACCTAAACCCTAAACCCAAAACCTAACCCTAACGCTAACCCTAACCATAAACACTAAACCCTAACCCTAACCATAACCCTAACCCTAACCCTAAACCCTAAACCTTAACCTTAACCCTAACACTAAACCTAAACCGTAACCCTAACCCTAACCCTATCCCTAAAACCTAACCCTAACCCTAACCCTAACCCTAAACTAGCCCTAAACCTAACCCTAACACTGTCGCTAAACATAACTCTGACACTTACCGTCTCTCTATCTTTAACTCTAACCCTCACCCTGTAACTAACCCTGTCCCTAAACCTAACCTTAACCATCAGTCAAAACCTAAACTTAGCTATAACCCTAACACTAAACCTAACCATGTCTCAAACCCGAATCGTGTACCTAACCCTAACCATAAACTTAACCCTAACAATAAACCCGAAACCCTAACACTAACCCTAACCCTACACCTAAACCCTAAACCCAAACCCTAACCCTAACGCTAACCCTAACCTTAAACACTAAACCCTAACCCTAACCCTAACCCTAACCCTAAACCCTAAACCTTAACACTAACCCTAACCCTAAAGCCTAAACCCTAACTCTAACCCTAACCGTAACCCTAAACCCTAACCCTGAAATGTAAACACTAACCCTCCCTATTCCTAACCCTAACCCTAACCCTAACCCTAAACCCTAACCTAACCTGATCCCTAACCCTAACACTGTCGCTAAACCTAACTCTGACGCTTACCGTCTCTCCAACCTTAACTCTAACCCTCACCCTGTCACTAACCCTGTCCCTAAACCTAAACTTAAGCATCAGACAAAACCTAAACTTAATATAACCCTAACAGTAAACCTAACCAAGTCCCAAACCCTAATCCTGTCCCTAACCCTAAAACTAATGCTAACCCTAACCCTAAACCTAACCCTAAACCCTAAACCCTAACCTTAACCCTAACCCTAAACCTAAACCGTAACCCTAACCCTAACCCGATCCCTAAAACCTAACCCTAAACCTAACCCTAACCCTAACCCTAACCCTAAACCCTAAACCCTAACAATAACCCTAACCCTAAAGCCTAAACCCTAACTCTAACCCTAACCCTAACCCTAAACCCTAAACCCTAACCTTAACCCTAACCCTAAACCTAAACCGTAACCCTAAACCTAACCCTATCCCTAAAACCTAACCCTAACCCTAACCCTAACCCTAACCCTAACTCTAACACTAACCCTAACCCTAACCCTATCCCTAAACCCTAACCCTAAAATGTAAACACTTACCCTCCCCTATTCCTAACCCTAACCCTAACCCTAACCCTAAACCCTAACCTAACCTGATCCCTAACCCTAACACTGTCGCTAAACCTAACTCTGACCCTTACCGTCTCTCCAACCTTAACTCTAACCCTCACCCTGTCACTAACCCTGTCCCCAAACCTAAACTTAAGCATCAGACAAAACCTAAACTTAATATTACACTAACAGTAAACCTAACCATGTCCCAAACCCTATTCCTGTCCCTAACCCTAACCCTAACCCTAACCCTAACCCTAACACTAACCCTAACCCTAAACCTAAACCCTAAACCCAAAACCTAACCCTAACGCTAACCCTAACCATAAACACTAAACCCTAACCCTAACCCTAACCCTAAACCCTAAACCCTAACACTAACCCTAACCCTAAAGCCTAAACCCTAACTCTAACCCTAACGCTAAACCTAAACCCTAAACCCTAACCTTAACCCTAACCCTAAACCTAAACCGTAACCCTAACCCTAACCCTATCCCTAAAACCTAACCCTAAAACTAACCCTAACTCTAACCCTAACCCTAACCCTAACCCTATCCCTAAACCCTAAACCTAAAATGTAAACACTAACCCTCCCCTATTCCTAACCCTAACCCTAACCCTAAACCTAAACCCTAACCTAATCTGATCCCTAACCCTAACACTGTCGCTAAACCTAACTCGATCCTTACCGTCTCTCCAACCTTAACTCTAACCCTCACCCTGTCACTAACCCTGTCCCTAAACCTAAACTTAATCATCAGACAAAACCTAAACTTAATATAACCCTAACAGTAAACCTAACCATGTCCCAAACCCTAATCCTGCCACTAACCCTTACCCTAACCATAACCATAACCCTAACGCTAAATACTAAACCCTAACCCTAACCCTAACCCTAAACCCTAACTCTAACCCTAACCCTAACCTAACCCTAAGCCTAACCCTAACACTGTCGCTAAACCTAACTCTGACCCTTACCGTCTCTCTATCTTTAACTCTAACCCTCACCCTGTAACTAACCCTGTCCCTAAACCTAACCTTAACCATCAGCCAAAACCTAAACTTAACTATAACCCTAACACTAAACCTAAACATGTCTCAAACCCGAAACGTGTACCTAACCCTAACCCTAACCTTAACCCTAACACTAAACCTGAAACCCTAACACTAACCCTAAGCCTAAACCTAAACCCTAAACGCAAACCCTAACCCTAACGCTAACCCTAACCATAAACACTAAACCCTAAACCTAACCCTAACCCTAAACCTAACCCTAAACCCTAAACCCTAACACTAACCCTAACCCTAAAGCCTAAACCCTAACTCTAACCCTAACCCTAACACTAAGCCCTAAACCCTAACCTTAACCCTAACCCTAAACCTAAACCGTAACCCTAACCCTAACCCTATCCCTAAAACCTAACCCTAACCCTAACCCTAACCCTAACCCTAACCCTAACCCTAACCCTAAACCCAAACCCTAACCCTAACGCTAACCCTAACCTTAAACACTAAACCTAACACTAACCCTAACCCTAACCCTAACCATAAACCCTAAACCCTAACACTATCCCTAACACTAAAGCCTAAACCCTAACTCTAACCCTAACCCTAACCCTAAACCCTAAACCATAACCTTAACCCTAACCCTAAACCTAAACCGTAATCCTAACCCTAACCGTATCCCTAAAACCTAACCCTAACCCTAACCCTAATCCTAACCCTAACCCTAACGCTAACCCTAAACCCTAACCTAACCTGATCCCTAACCCTAACACTGTCGCTAAACCTAACTCTGACCCTTACCGTCACTCCAACCTTAACTCTAACCCTCACCCTGTCACTAACCCTGTCCCTAAACCTAAACTTAAGGATCAGACAAAACCTAAACTTAATATAACCCTAACAGTAAACCTAACCATGTCCCAAACCCTAATCCTGCCCGTAACCCTAACCCTAACCCTAACCATAACCCTAACCCTATATCCTAAACCCTAACCCTAACCCTAACCCTAAACCCTAACTCTAACCCTAACCCTCCCCTATTCCTAACCCTAACTCTAACCCTAACCCTAAACCCTAACCTAACCTGATCCCTAACCCTAACACTGTCGCTAAACCTAAACTTAAGGATCAGACAAAACCTAAACTTAATATAACCCTAACAGTAAACCTAACCATGTCCCAAACCCTAATCCTGCCCCTAACCCTAACCCTAACCCTAACCCTAACCATAACCCTAACCCTATATCCTAAACCCTAACCCTAACCCTAACCCTAAACCCTAACTCTAACCCTAACCCTCCCCTATTCCTAACCCTAACTCTAACCCTAACCCTAAACCCTAACCTACCCTAACCCTAATCCTAACACTGTCGCTAAACCTATCTCTGACCCTTACCGTCTCTCTATCTTTAACTCTAACCCTCACCCTGTAACTAACCCTGTCCCTAAACCTAATATTAACCATCACCCAAAACCTAAACTTAACTATAACCCTAACACTAAACCTAACCATGTCTCAAACCCGAAACGTGTTCCTAACCCTAACCCTAACCTTAACCCTAACACTAAACCCGAAACCCTATCACTAACCCTAACCCTAAACCTAAACCCTAAACCCAAACCCTAACCCTAACGCTAACCCTAACCATAAACACTAAACCCTAAACCTAACCCTAACCCTAACACTAACCCTAAACCCTAAACCCTAACACTAACCCTAACCCTAAACCGTAAACCCTAACCTTAACCCTAACCCTAAACCTAAACCGTAACCCTAACCCTAACCGTATCCCTAAAACCTAACCCTAACCCTAACCCTAACCGTAACTCTAACACTAACCCTAACCCTAACCCTATCCCTAAACCCTAACCCTAAAATGTAAACACTAACCCTCCCCTATTCCTAACCCTAACCCTAACCCTAACCCTAAACCCTAACCTAACCTGATCCCTAACCCTAACACTGTCGCTAAACCTAACTCTGACCCTTACCGTCTCTCCAACCTTAACTCTAACCCTCACCCTGTCACTAACCCTGTCCCTAAACCTAAACTTAAGCATCAGACAAAACCTAAACTTAATATTACCCTAACAGTAAACCTAACCATGTCCCAAACCCTAATCCTGTCCCTAACCCTAACCCTAACCCTAACCCTAACCCTAACCCTAACCCTAAACCCGAAACCCTAACCTTAACCCTAACCCTAAACCTAAACAGTAACCCTAACCCTAACCCTATCCCTAAAACCTAACCCTAACTCTAACCCTAACCCTAACACTGACCTAACCCTAACCCTAACACTAACACTGTCGCTAAACCTAACTCTGACCCTTACCGACTCTCCAACCTTAACTATAACCCTCACCCTGTCACTAACCCTGTCCCTAAACATAAACTTAAGCATCAGACAAAACCTAAACTTAATATAACCCTAACAGTAAACCTAACCATGTCCCAATCCCTAATCCTGCCCCTAATCCTAACCATAACCATAACCCTAACCCTAAATCATAAACCCTAACCCTAACCCTAACCCTATCCCTAAACCCTAACCCTAAAATGTAAACACTAACCCTCCCCTATTCCTAACCCTAATCCTAACCCTAAACCCTAACCTAACCTGATCCCTAACCCTAACACTGTCGCTAAACCTAACTCTGACCCTTACCGTCTCTCCAACCTTAACTCTAACCCTCACCCTGTCACTAACCCTGTCCCTAAACCTAAACTTAAGCATCAGACAAAACCTAAACTTAATATTACCCTAACAGTAAACATTACCATGTCCCAAACCCTAATCCTGTCCCTAACCCTAACCCTAACCCTAACCCTAACCCTAAACCCTAAACCCTAACCTTAACCCTAACCCTAAACCTAAACCGTAACCCTAACCCTAACCCTATCCCTAAAACCTAACCCTAACTCTAACCCTAACCCTAACGCTAACCTAACCCTAACCCTAACACTAACACTGTCGCTAAACCTAACTCTGACCCTTACCGTCTCTCTATCTTTAACTCTAAACCTCACCCTGTAACTTACCCTGTCCCTAAACCTAACCTTAACCATCAGCCAAAACCTAAACTTAACTATAACCCTAACACTAAACCTAACCTTGTCTCAAACCCGAAACGTGTACCTAACCCTAACCCTAACCCTAACCCTAAGTCTAACCCTATCCCTAACCCTAACCCTTTCCCTAAACCCTAACCCTAAAATGTAAACACTTACCCTCCCCTATTCCTAACCCTAACCCTAACCCTAACCCTAAACCCTAACCTAACCTGATCCCTAACCCTAACACTGTCGCTAAACCTAACTCTGACCCTTACCGTCTCTCCAACCTTAACTCTAACCCTCACCCTGTCACTAACCCTGTCCCTAAACCTAAACTTAAGCATCAGACAAAACCTAAACTTAATGTAACCCTAACAGTAAACCTAACCATGTCCCAAATCCTAATCCTGCCCCTAACCCTAACCCTAACCATAACCATAACCCTAACCCTAAATCCTAAACCCTAACCCTAACCCTAACCCTAAACCCTAACTTTAACCCTAACACTAAACCTAAACACTAAATCCAAACCCTAACCCTAACGCTAACCCTAACCATAAACACTAAACCCTAAACCTAACCCTAATCCTAACCCTAACACTATACCCTAAACCCTAACACTAACCCTAACCCTAAAGCCTAAACCCAACTCTAACCCTAACACTAACCCTAAACCCTAAACACTAACCTTAACCCTAACCCTAACCTAACCCTAACCCTAACCCTAACACTGTCTCTAAACCTAACTCTGACCCTTACCGTCTCTCTATCTAAACTTAAGCATCAGACAAAACCTAAACTTAATATAACCCTAACAGTAAACCTAACCATGTCCCAAACCCTAATCCTGTCCCTAACCCTAAAACTAATGATAACCCTAACCCTAACCCTAACCCTAAACCCTAAACCCTAACATTAACCCTAACCCTAAACCTAAACCGAAACCCTAACCCTAACCCTATCCCTAAAACCTAACCCTAACTCTAACCCTAACCCTAACCCTAACCTAACCCTAACCCTAACCTAACACTGTCGCTAAACATAACTCTGTCACTTACCGTCTCTTTATCTTTAACTCTAACCCTCACCCTGTAACTAACCCTGTCCCTAAACCTAACCTTAACCATCAGCCAAAACCTAAACTTAACTATAACCCTAACACTAAACCTAACCATGTCTCAAACCCGAATCGTGTACCTAACCCTAACCATAACCTTAACCCTAACACTAAACCCGAAACCCTAACACTAACCCTAAACCTAAACCTAAACCCTAAACCCAAACCCTAACCCTAACGCTAACCCTAACCTTAAACACTAAACCCTAACCCTAACCCTAACCCTAACCCTAACCCTAAACCCTAAACCCTAACACTAACCCTAACCCTAAAGCCTAAACCCTAACTCTAACCCTAACCCTAACCCTAAACCCTAAACCCTAACCTTAACCCTAACCCTAAACCTAAACCGTAAATCTAACCCTAACCCTAACACTAACCCTAAACCTAACACTAACTCTAACCCTAACCCCAACCCTAACCCTATCCCTAAACCCTAACACTAAAATGTAAACACTAACCCTCCCCTATTCCTAACCCTAACCCTAACCCTAACCCTAAACCCTAACCTAACCTGATCCCTAACCCTAACACTGTCGCTAAACCTAACTCTGACCCTTACCGTCTCTCCAACCTTAACTCTAACCCTCACCCTGTCACTAACCCTGTCCCTAAACATAAACTTAAGCATCTGACAAAACCTAAACTTAATATAACCCTAACAGTAAACCTATCCATGTCCCAAAACCTAATCCTGCCCCTAACCCTAACCATAACCCTAACCCTAAATCCTAAACCCTAAATCCTAAACCCTAACCCTAACCCTAACCCTAAACCCTAACTCTAACCCTAACCCTAACCTACCCTAACCCTAATCCTAACACTGTCGCTAAACCTAACTATGACCCTTACCGTCTCTCTATCTTTAACTCTAACCCTCACCCTGTAACTAACCCTGTCCCTAAACCTAACATTAACCATCACCCAAAACCTAAACTTAACTATAACCCTAACACTAAACCTAACCATGTCTCAAACCCGAAACGTGTACCTAACCCTAACCCTAACATTAACCCTAACACTAAACCCGAAACCCTATCACTAACCCTAACCCTAAACCTAAACCCTAAACCCAAACCCTAACCCTAACGCTAAACCTAACCATAAACACTAAACCCTAAACCTAACCCTAACCCTAACCCTAACCCTAAACCCTAAACCCTAACACTAACCCTAACCCTAAACCGTAAACCCTAACCTTAACCCTAACCCTAAACCTAAACCGTAACCCTAACCCTAACCCTATCCCTAAATCCTAACCCTAACCCTAACCCTAACCCTAACTCTAACACTAACCCTAACACTAACCCTATCCCTAAACCCTAACCCTAAAATGTAAACACTAACCCTCCCCTATTCCTAACCCTAACCCTAACCCTAACCCTAAACCCTAACCTAACCTGATCCCTAACCCTAACACTGTCGCTAAACCTAACTCTGACCCTTACCGTCTCTCTATCTTTAACTCTAAACTTCACCCTGTAACTAACCCTGTCCCTAAACCTAACCTTTACCATCAGCCAAAACCTAAACTTAACTATAACCCTAACACTAAACCTAACCTTGTCTCAAACCCGAAACGTGTACCTAACCCTAACCCTAACCCTAACCCTAACCCTAAGTCTAACCCTAACCCTAACCCTAACCCTATCCCTAAACCCTAACCCTAAAATGTAAACACTTACCCTCCCCTATTCCTAACCCTAACCCTAACCCTAACCCTAAACCCTAACCTAACCTGATCCCTAACCCTAACACTGTCGCTAAACCTAACTCTGACCCTTACCGTCTCTCCAACCTTAACTCTAACCCTCACCCTGTCACTAACCCTGTCCCTAAACCTAAACTTAAGCATCAGACAAAACCTAAACTTAATGTAACCCTAACAGTAAACCCAACCATGTCCCATATCCTAATCCTGCCCCTAACCCTAACCCTAACCATAACCATAACCCTAACCCTAAATCCTAAACCCTAACCCTAACCCTAACCCTAAACCCTAACTTTAACCCTAACACTAAACCTAAACACTAAACCCAAACCCTAACACTAACGCTAACCCTAAACATAAACACTAAACCCTAACCCTAACCCTAATCCTATCCCTAACACTATACCCTAAACCCTAACACTAACCCTAACCCTAAAGCCTAAACCCAACTCTAACCCTAACCCTAACCCTAACCCTATCCCTGAACCCTAACCCTAAAATGTAAACACTAACCCTCCCCTATTCCTAACCCTAACCCAATCCCTAACCCTAAACCCTAACCTAACCTGATCCCTAACCCTAACACTGTCGCTAAACCTAACTCTGACCCTTACCGTCTCTCCAACCTTAACTCTAACCCTCACCCTGTCACTAACCCTGTCCCTAAACATAAACTTAAGCATCTGACAAAACCTAAACTTAATATAACCCTAACAGTAAACCTAACCATGTCCCAAACCCTAATCCTGCCCCTAACCCTAACCCTAAACATAACCATAACCCTAACCCTAAATCCTAAACCCTAACCCTAACCCTAACCCTAAACCCTAACTCTAACCCTAACCCTAACCTACCCTAACCCTAATCCTAACACTGTCGCTAAACCTATCTCTGACCCTTACCGTCTCTCTATCTTTAACTCTAACCCTCACCCTGTAACTAACCCTGTCCCTAAACCTAACATTAACCATCACCCAAAACCTAAACTTAACTATAACCCTAACACTAAACCTAACCATGTCTCAAACCCGAAACGTGTTCCTAACCCTAACCCTAACCTTAACCCTAACACTAAACCCGAAACCCTATCACTAACCCTAACCCTAAACCTAAACCCTAAACCCAAACCCTAACCCTAACGCTAAACCTAACCATAAACACTAAACCCTAAACCTAACCCTAACCCTAACCCTAACCCTAAACCCTAAACCCTAACACTAACCCTAACCCTAAACCGTAAACCCTAACCTTAACCCTAACCCTAAACCTAAACCGTAACCCTAACCCTAACCCTATCCCTAAATCCTAACCCTAACCCTAACCCTAACCCTAACTCTAACACTAACCCTAACACTAACCCTATCCCTAAACCCTAACCCTAAAATGTAAACACTAACCCTCCCCTATTCCTAACCCTAACCCTAACCCTAACCCTAAACCCTAACCTAACCTGATCCCTAACCCTAACACTGTCGCTAAACCTAACTCTGACCCTTACCGTCTCTCTATCTTTAACTCTAAACCTCACCCTGTAACTAACCCTGTCCCTAAACCTAACCTTAACCATCAGCCAAAACCTAAACTTAACTATAACCCTAACACTAAACCTAACCTTGTCTCAAACCCGAAACGTGTACCTAACCCTAACCCTAACCCTAACCCTAACCCTAAGTCTAACCCTAACCCTAACCCTAACCCTATCCCTAAACCCTAACCCTAAAATGTAAACACTTACCCTCCCCTATTCCTAACCCTAACCCTAACCCTAACCCTAAACCCTAACCTAACCTGATCCCTAACCCTAACACTGTCGCTAAACCTAACTCTGACCCTTACCGTCTCTCCAACCTTAACTCTAACCCTCACCCTGTCACTAACCCTGTCCCTAAACCTAAACTTAAGCATCAGACAAAACCTAAACTTAATGTAACCCTAACAGTAAACCTAACCATGTCCCATATCCTAATCCTGCCCCTAACCCTAACCCTAACCATAACCATAACCCTAACCCTAAATCCTAAACCCTAACCCTAACCCTAACCCTAAACCCTAACTTTAACCCTAACACTAAACCTAAACACTAAACCCAAACCCTAACACTAACGCTAACCCTAAACATAAACACTAAACCCTAACCCTAACCCTAATCCTAACCCTAACACTATACCCTAAACCCTAACACTAACCCTAACCCTAAAGCCTAAACCCAACTCTAACCCTAACCCTAACCCTAAACCCTAAACACTAACCTTAACCCTAACCCTAACCTAACCCTAACCCTAACCCTAACACTGTCTCTAAACCTAACTCTGACCCTTACCGTCTCTCTATCTTTAACTGTAACCCTCACACTGTAACTAACCCTGTCCCTAAACCTAACCTTAACAATCAGCCAAAACCTAAACTTAACTATAACCCTAACACTAAACCTAACCATGTCTCAAACCCGAAACGTGTACCTAACCCTAACCCTAACCTTAACCCTAACACTAAACCGAAACCCTAACCCTAACCCTAACCCTAAACCTAATCCCTAAACCCAAAGCCTAACCCTAACGCTAACCCTAACCATAAACACTGAACCCTAAACCTAACCCTAACCGTAACCCTAACCCTAAACGCTAAACCCTAACACTAACCCTAACCCTAAAGCCTAAACCCTAACTCTAACCCTAACCCTAACCCTAAACCCTAAACCCTAACCTTAACCCTAACCCTAAACCTAAACCGTAACCCTAACCCTAACCCTATCCCTAAAACCTAACCCTAACCCTAACCCTAACTCTAACCCTAACCCTAACCCTATCCCTAAACATTAACCCTAAAAAGTAAACACTAACCCTCCCCTATTCCTAACCCTAACACTAACCCTAACCCTAACCCTAACCCTAACCCTAACCCTAACACTAACCCTAACCCTAAACCTAAACACTAAACCCAAAACCTAACCCTAACGCTAGCCCTAAACATAAACACTAAACCCTAACCCTAACCCTAACCCTAACCCTAGTCCTATCCCTAAAACCTAACCCTAACCCTAACCCTAACTCTAACCCTAACCCTAACCCTATCCCTAAACCCTAACCCTAAAATGTAAACACTAACCCTCCCCTATTCCTAACCCTAACCCTAACACTAACCCTAAACCCTAACCTAACCTGATCCCTAACCCTAACACTGTCGCTAAACCTAACTCTGACCCTTACCGTCTCTCCAAACTTAACTCTAACCCTCACCCTGTCACTAACCCTGTCCCTAAACCTAAACTTAAGCATCAGACAAAACCTAAACTTAATATAACCCTAACAGTAAACCTAACCATGTCCCAAACCCTAATCCTGTCCCTAACCCTAAAACTAATGCTAACCCTAACCCTAACACTAACCCTAAACCCTAACATTAACCCTAACCCTAAACCTAAATCGTAACCCTAACCCTAACCCTATCCCTAAAACCTAACCCTAACCCTAACCCTAACCCTAACCATAACCTAACCCTAACCGTAACCCTAACACTGTCGCTAAACATAACTCTGTCACTTACCATCTCTCTATCTTTAACTCTAACCCTCACCCTGTAACTAACCCTGTCCCTAAACTTAACCTTAACCATCAGCCAAAACCTAAACTTAACTATAACCCTAACACTAAACCTAACCATGTCTCAAACCCGAATCGTGTACCTAACCCTAACCATAACCTTAACCCTAACACTAAACCCGAAACCGTAACACTAACCCTAACCCTAAACCTAAACCCTAAACCCAAACCCTAACCCTAACGCTAACCCTAACCTTAAACACTAAACCCTAAACCTAACCATAACC
>CM063094.1:65706462-65731462 GCA_031876335.1 Hipposideros larvatus
TCTGACCCTTACCGTCTCTCCAACCTTAACTCTAACCCTCACCCTGTCACTAACCCTGTCCCTAAACCTAAACTTAAGCATCAGACAAAACCTAAACTTAATGTAACCCTAACAGTAAACCTAACCATGTCCCAAATCCTAATCCTGCCCCTAACCCTAACCCTAACCATAACCATAACCCTAACCCTAAATCCTAAACCCTAACCCTAACCCTAACCCTAAACCCTAACTTTAACCCTAACACTAAACCTAAACACTAAACCCAAACCCTAACCCTAACGCTAACCCTAACCATAAACACTAAACCCTAAACCTAACCCTAATCCTAACCCTAACACTATACCCTAAACCCTAACACTAACCCTAACCCTAAAGCCTAAACCCAACTCTAACCCTAACACTAACCCTAAACCCTAAACACTAACCTTAACCCTAACCCTAACCTAACCCTAACCCTAACCCTAACACTGTCTCTAAACCTAACTCTGACCCTTACCGTCTCTCTATCTAAACTTAAGCATCAGACAAAACCTAAACTTAATATAACCCTAACAGTAAACCTAACCATGTCCCAAACCCTAATCCTGTCCCTAACCCTAAAACTAATGCTAACCCTAACCCTAACCCTAACCCTAAACCCTAAACCCTAACATTAACCCTAACCCTAAACCTAAACCGAAACCCTAACCCTAACCCTATCCCTAAAACCTAACCCTAACTCTAACCCTAACCCTAACCCTAACCTAACCCTAACCCTAACCTAACACTGTCGCTAAACATAACTCTGTCACTTACCGTCTCTTTATCTTTAACTCTAACCCTCACCCTGTAACTAACCCTGTCCCTAAACCTAACCTTAACCATCAGCCAAAACCTAAACTTAACTATAACCCTAACACTAAACCTAACCATGTCTCAAACCCGAATCGTGTACCTAACCCTAACCATAACCTTAACCCTAACACTAAACCTGAAACCCTAACACTAACCCTAAACCTAAACCTAAACCCTAAACCCAAACCCTAACCCTAACGCTAACCCTAACCTTAAACACTAAACCCTAACCCTAACCCTAACCCTAACCCTAACCCTAAACCCTAAACCCTAACACTAACCCTAACCCTAAAGCCTAAACCCTAACTCTAACCCTAACCCTAACCCTAAACCCTAAACCCTAACCTTAACCCTAACCCTAAACCTAAACCGTAAATCTAACCCTAACCCTAACCCTAACCCTAACCCTAACCCTAACCCTAACCCTAACCCTAACCCTAACCCTAACCTAACCCTAACCCTAACCCTAACCCTAACACTAACCCTAACCCTAACCTTAACCCTAACCCTAACCCTAAACCGTAACCCTAACACTAACCTTATCCCTAAAACCTAACCCTAACCCTAACCATAACCCTAACCCTAACACAAAACCTAACCATGTCTCAAACCCTAATCCTGTACCTAACCCTAACCCTAAACCCTAACCCTAACCCTAACCCTAACACTGTCGCTAAACCTAACT
This sequence comes from Hipposideros larvatus, assembly GCA_031876335.1. Taxonomy (NCBI): domain Eukaryota; kingdom Metazoa; phylum Chordata; class Mammalia; order Chiroptera; family Hipposideridae; genus Hipposideros; species Hipposideros larvatus. Next base: position 65,707,982 of record CM063094.1, read on the forward strand.
CTGATCCTTACTGTCTCTCTAACCTTAACTCTAACCCTCACCCTGTCACTAACTCTGTCCCTAAACTTATCCTTAAACATCAGCAAAAACCTAAATTTAACTATAACCTAAAACTAAACTTAACATGTCCCAAAACCGAATATTGTCCATAACCCTAACCTTAACCCTAACCCTTACCCTAACCCTAACCCTAACCCTAACCCTAACCTAACACTAACCCTAACCCTAACCCTAACCCTAACCCTAACCCTAACCTTAATCCTGTACCTAAACTTAACCCTAATGCTAACCCTAACCCTAACCCTAACCCGAAACCCTAAACCCTAACCCGAACCAACCCTAACCCTAAACCCTAATCCTAACTCTATCCCAAAACCCTAACCCTAACCCTAAACCCTAACTCTAAACCTAACCCTAACCCTAACACTAACCTAAACCTAACCCTAACCCTAACACTGTCGCTAAACCTAACTCTGACCCTTACCGTCTCTCTATCTTTAACTCTAACCCTCACCCTGTAACTAACCCTGTCCCTAAACCTAACCTTAACCATCAGCCAAAACTTAAACTTAACTATAACCCTAACACTAAACCTAAACATGTCTCAAACCCGAATTGTGTACCTAACCCTAACCCTAAACTTAACCCTAACCCTAAGCCCGAAACCCTAAGCCTAACCCTAACCCTAAACCCTAACCCTGAAATGTAAACACTAACCCTCCCCTATTCCTAACCCTAACCCTAACCCTAACCCTAAACCCTAACCTAACCTGATCCCTAACCCTAACACTGTCGCTAAACCTAACTCTGACCCTTACCGTCTCTCCAACCTTAACTCTAACCCTCACCCTGTCACCAACCCTGTCCCTAAACCTAAACTTAAGCATCAGACAAAACCTAAACTTAATATAACCCTAACAGTAAACCTAACCATGTCCCAAACCCTAATCCTGTCCCTAACCCTAAACCTAATGTTAACCCTAAACCTAACCCTAACCCTAAACCCTAAACCCTAACCTTAACCCTAACCCTAAACCTAAACCGTAACCCTAACCCTAACCCTATCCCTAAAACCTAACCCTAACCCTAACCCTAACCTAACCCTAACCCTAACCCTAACCCTAACACTGTCGCTAAACCTAACTCTGTACCTTACCGTCTCTCTAACTTTAACTCTAACCCTCACCCTGTAACTAACCCTGTCCCTAAACCTAACCTTAACCATCAGCCAAAACCTAAACTTAACCATAACCCTAACACTAAACCTAAACATGTCTCAAACCCGAATCGTGTACCTAACCCTAACCCTAAACTTAACCTTAACCAGAAAACCGAACCCCTAACACTACCCCTAACCCTAACCCTAAACCGTAAGCCCTAACTCGAACCCTAACCCTAACCCTAAAGCCTAAATCCTAACACTAACCCTAACCCTAACCCTAACCCTAACCCTATCCCTAAACCCTAACCCTAAAATGTAAACACTAACCCTCCCCTATTCCTAACTCTAACACTAACCCTAACCCTAAACCCTAACCTAACCTGATCCCTAACACTAACACAGTCGCTAAACCTAACTCTGACCCTTACCGTCTCTCTAAACTTAACTCTAACCCTCACCCTGTCACTAAACCTGTCCCTAAAACTAACCTTAACCATCAGCCAAAACCTAAACTTAACTATAACCCTAACACTAAACCTAACCATGTCTCAAACCCGTTACGTGTACCTAACCCTAACCCTAACCTTAACCCTAACACTAAACTCGAAACCCTAACACTAACCCTAACCCTAAACCTAAACACTAAACCCAAACCCTAACCCTAACGCTAACCCTAACCATAAACACTAAACCCTAACCCTAACCCTAACCCTAACCCTAAACCCTAAACCCTAACACTAACCCTAACCCTAAAGCCGAAACTCTAACTCTAACCCTAACCCTAACCCTAAACCCTAAACCCTAACCCTAACCCTATCCCTAAAACCTAACCCTAACCCTAACCCTAACCCTAACCCTAACTCTAACCCTAACCCTAACCCTAACCCTATCCCTAAACCTTAAACCCTAACCTTAACCCTAACCCTAAACCTAAACCGTAACCCTAACCCTAACCCTAACCCTAACCCAAACCCTAACTCTAACCCTAACCCTAACCCTAACCCTATCCCTAAACCCTAACCCTAAAATGTAAACACTAACCCTCCCCTATTCCTAACCCTAACCCTAACCCTAACCCTAAACCCTAACTATAACCCTAACCCTAACCCTAACCCTAACCCTAACCCTAACCATAACCCTAACCCTAACCATGTCCCAAACCCTAATCCTGTCCCTAACCCTAACCCTAACCCTAACCCTAACCCTAACACTAACCCTAACCCTAAACCTAAACACTAAACCCAAAACTTAACCCTAACGCTAGCCCTAACCATAAACACTAAACCCTAACCCTAACCCTAACCCTAACCCTATCCCTAAAACCTAACCCTAACCCTAACCCTAACTCTAACCCTAACCCTAACCCTATCCCTAAACCCTAACCCTAAAATGTAAACACTAACCCTCCCCTATACCTAACCCTAACCCTAACCCTAACCCTAACCCTAAACCCTAACCTAACCTGATCCCTAACCCTAACACTGTCGCTAAACCTAACTCTGAACCTTACCGTCTCTCCAAACTTAACTCTAGCCCTCACCCTGTCACTAACCCTGTCCCTAAACCTAAACTTAAGCATCAGACAAAACCTAAACTTAATATAACCCTAACAGTAAACCTAACCATGTCCCAAACCCTAATCCTGTCCCTAACCCTAAAACTAATGCTAACCCTAACCCTAACCCTAAACCTAAACCTAAACCGTAACCCTAACCCTAACCCTATCCCTAAAACCTAACCCTAACCCTAACCCTAACCCTAACCTAACCCTAACCCTAACCCTAACACTGTCGCTAAACATAACTCTGTCACTTACCGTCTCTCTATCTTTAACTCTAACCCTCACCCTGTAACTAACCCTGTCCCTAAACCTAACCTTAACCATCAGCCAAAACCTAAACTTAACTATAACCCTAACACTAAACCTAACCATGTCTCAAACCCGAATTGTGTACCTAACCAAACCCTAAACTTAACCCTAACCCTAAACCCGAAACCCTAACCCTAACCCTAACCCTAAACCCTAACCCTGAAATGTAAACACTAACCCTCCCCTATTCCTAACCCTAACCCTAACCCTAACCCTAAACCCTAACCTAACCTGATCCCTAACCCTAACACTGTCGCTAAACCTAACTCTGACCCTTACCGTCTCTCCAACCTTAACTCTAACCCTCACCCTGTCACTAAACCTGTCCCTAAACCTAAACTTAAGCATCAGACAAAACCTAAACTTAATATAACCCTAACAGTAAACCTAACCATGTCCCAAACCCTAATCCTGTCCCTAACCCTAAACCTAATGCTAACCCTAAACCTAACCCTAACCCTAAACCCTAAACCCTAACCTTAACCCTAACCCTAAACCTAAACCGTAACCCTAACCCTAACCCTATCCCTAAAACCTAACCCTAACCCTAACCCTAACCCTAACCTAACCCTAACCCTAACCCTAACACTGTCGCTAAACATAACTCTGTCACTTACCGTCTCTCTATCTTTAACTCTAACCCTCACCCTGTAACTAACCCTGTCCCTAAACCTAACCTTAAACATCAGCCAAAACCTAAACTTAACCATAACCCTAACACTAAACCTAAACATGTCTCAAACCCGAATCGTGTACCTAACCCTAACCCTAAACTTAACCTTAACCCGAAAACCGAACCCCTAACACTACCCCTAACCCTAACCCTAAACCGTAAGCCCTAACTCGAACCCTAACCCTAACCCTAAAGCCTAAATCCTAACACTAACCCTAACCCTAACCCTAACCCTAACCCTATCCCTAAACCCTAACCCTAAAATGTAAACACTAACCCTCCCCTATTCCTAACTCTAACACTAACCCTAACCCTAAACCCTAACCTAACCTGATCCCTAACACTAACACAGTCGCTAAACCTAACTCTGACCCTTACCGTCTCTCTAAACTTAACTCTAACCCTCACCCTGTCACTAAACCTGTCCGTAAAACTAACCTTAATCATCAGCCAAAACCAAAATATAACTATAACCCTACACTAAACCTAACCATTTCCCAAACCCTAATCCTGCCCCTAACCCTAACCCTAACCCTAACCATAACCCTAACCCTAAATCCTAAACCCTAACCGTAACCCTAACCCTAAACCCTAACTCTAACCCTAACCCTAACCCTAACACTGTCGCTAAACCTAACTCTGACCCTTACCGTCTCTCTATCTTTAACTCTAACCCTCACCCTGTAACTAACCCTGTCCCTAAACCTAACCTTAACCATCAGCCAAAACCTAAACTTAACTATAACCCTAACACTAAACCTAACCATGTCTCAAACCCGAAACGTGTACCTAACCCTAACCCTAACCTTAACCCTAACACTAAACTCGAAACCCTAACACTAACCCTAACCCTAAACCTAAACACTAAACCCAAACCCTAACCCTAACGCTAACCCTAACCATAAACACTAAACCCTAACCCTAACCCTAACCCTAACCCTAACCCTAAACCCTAACACTAACCCTAACGCTAAAGCCTAAACTCTAACTCTAACCCTAACCCTAACCCTAAACCCTAAACCCTAACCCTAACCCTATCGCTAAAACCTAACCCTAACCCTAACCCTAACCCTAACCGTAACTCTAACCCTATCCCTAACCCTAACCCTATCTCTAAACCCTAAACCCTAACCTTAACCCTAACCCTAAACCTAAAACGTAACCCTAACCCTAACCCTAACCCTAACCCTAACCCTAACTCTAACCCTAACCCTAACCATAACCCTATCCCTAAACCCTAACCCTAAAATGTAAACACTAACCCTCCCCTATTCCTAACCCTAACCCTAACCCTAACCCTAAACCCTAACCTAACCTGATCCCTAACCCTAACACTGTCGCTAAACCTAACTCTGACCCTTACCGTCTCTCCAACCTTAACTCTAACCCTCACCCTGTCACTAACCCTGTCCCTAAACCTAAACTTAAGCATCAGACAAAACCTAAACTTAATGTAACCCTAACAGTAAACCTAACCATGTCCCAAACCCTAATCCTGCCCCTAACTCTAACCCTAACCATAACCATAACCCTAACCCTAAATCCTAAACCCTAACCCTAACCCTAACCCTAAACCCTAACTATAACCCTAACCCTAACCCTAACCCTAACCCTAACAATAACCCTAACCCTAACCATGTCCCAAACCCTAATCCTGTCCCTAACCCTAACCCTAACCCTAACCCTAACCCTAACACTAACCCTAACCCTAAACCTAAACACTAAACCCAAAACCTAACCCTAACGCTAGCCCTAACCATAAACACTAAACCCTAACCCTAACCCTAACCCTATCCCTAAAACCTAACCCTAACCCTAACCCTAACTCTAACCCTAACCCTAACCCTATCCCTAAACCCTAACCCTAAAATGTAAACACTAACCCTCCCCTATTCCTAACCCTAACCCTAACCCTAACCCTAAACCCTAACCTAACCAGATCCCTAACCCTAACACTGTCGCTAAACCTAACTCTGACCCTTACCGTCTCTCCAAACTTAACTCTAGCCCTCACCCTGTCACTAACCCTGTCCCTAAACCTAAACTTAAGCATCAGACAAAACCTAAACTTAATATAACCCTAACAGTAAACCTAACCATGTCCCAAACCCTAATCCTGTCCCTAACCCTAAAACTAATGCTAACCCTAACTCTAACCCTAACCCTAAACCCTAAACCCTAAACCCTAACATTAACCCTAACCCTAAACCTAAACCGTAACCCTAACCCTAACCCTATCCCTAAAACCTAACCCTAACCCTAACCCTAACCCTAACCCTAAACTAACCCTAACCCTAACCCTAACACTGGCGCTAAACATAACTCTGTCACTTACGGTCTCTCTATCTTTAACTCTAACCCTCACCCTGTAACTAACCCTGTCCCTAAACCTAACCTTAACCATCAGCCAAAACCTAAACTTAACTATAACCCTAACACTAAACCTAACCATGTCTCAAACCCGAATCGTGTACCTAACCCTAACCATAACCTTAACCCTAACACTAAACCCGAAACCCTAACACTAACCCTAACCCTAAACCTAAACCCTAAACCCAAACCCTAACCCTAACGCTAACCCTAACCTTAAACACTAAACCCTAACCCTAACCCTAACCCTAACCCTAAACCCTAACTCTAACCCTAACCGTAACCTACCCTAACCCTAAGCCTAACACTGTCGCTAAACCTAACTCTGACCCTTACCGTCTCTCTAATTTTAACTCTAACCCTCACCCTGTAACTAACCCTGTCCCTAAACCTAACCTTAACCATCAGCCAAAACCTAAACTTAACTATAACCCTAACACTAAACCTAAACATGTCTCAAACCCGAATTGTGTACCTAACCCTAACCCTAAACTTAACCCTAACCCTAAACCCGAAACCCTAACCCTAACCCTAACCCTAAACCCTAACCCTGAAATGTAAACACTAACCCTCCCCTATTCCTAACCCTAACCCTAACCCTAACCCTAAACCCTAACCTAACCTGATCCCTAACCCTAACACTGTCTCTAAACCTAACTCTGACCCTTACCGTCTCTCCAACCTTAACTCTAACCCTCACCCTGTCACTAACCCTGTCCCTAAACCTAAAGTTAAGCATCAGACAAAACCTAAACTTAATATAACCCTAACAGTAAACCTAACCATGTCCCAAACCCTAATCCTGTCCCTAACCCTAAACCTAATGCTAACCCGAAACCTAACCCTAACCCTAAACCCTAAACCCTAAACTTAACCCTAACCCTAAACCTAAACCGTAACCCTAACCCTAACCCTATCCCTAAAACCTAACCCTAACCCTAACCCTAACCTAACCCTAACCCTAACCCTAACACTGTCGCTAAACCTAACTCTGTACCTTACCGTCTCTCTAACTTTAACTCTAACCCTCACCCTGTAACTAACCCTGTCCCTAAACCTAACCTTAACCATCAGCCAAAACCTAAACTTAACCATAACCCTAACACTAAACCTAAACATGTCTCAAACCCGAATCGTGTACCTAACCCTAACCCTAAACTTAACCTTAACCCGAAAACCGAACCCCTAACACTACCCCTAACCCTAACCCTAAACCGTAAGCCCTAACTCGAACCCTAACCCTAACCCTAAAGCCTAAATCCTAACACTAACCCTAACCCTAACCCTAACCCTAAACCCTAAACCCTAACACTAACCCTAACCCTAAAGCCTAAACTCTAACTCTAACCATAACCCTAACCCTAAACCCTAAACCCTAACCCTAACCCTATCCCTAAAACCTAACCCTAACCCTAACCCTAACCCTAACCCTAACCCTAACCCTAACCCTAACCCTATCCCTAAACCCTAACCCTAAACCCTAACCTTAACCCTAACCCTAAACCTAAACCGTAACCCTAACCCTAACCCTAACCCTAACCCTAACCCTAACCCTAACCCTAAACCCTAACCTAACCTGATCCCTAACCCTAACACTGTCGCTAAACCTAACTCTGACCCTTACCGTCTCTCCAACCTTAACTCTAACCCTCACCCTGTCACTAACCCTGTCCCTAAACCTAAACTTAAGCATCAGACAAAACCTAAACTTAATGTAACACTAACAGTAAACCTAACCATGTCCCAAAACCTAATCCTGCCCCTAACTCTAACCCTAACCATAACAATAACCCTAACCCTAAATCCTAAACCCTAACCCTAACCCTAACCCTAAACCCTAACTATAACCCTAACCCTAACCCTAACCATAACCCTAACCCTAACCATGTCCCAAATCCTAATCCTGTCCCTAACCCTAACCCTAACCCTAACCCTAACCCTAACACTAACCCTAACCCTAAACCTAAACACTAAACCCAAAACCTAACCCTAACGCTAGCCCTAACCATAAACACTAAACCCTAACCCTAACCCTAACCCTAACCCTATCCCTAAAACCTAACCCTAACCCTAACCCTAAATCTAACCTTAACCCTAACCCTATCCCTAAACCCTAACCCTAAAATGTAAACACTAACCCTCCCCTATTCCTAACCCTAACCCTAACCCTAACCCTAAACCCTAACCTAACCTGATCCCTAACCCTAACACTGTCGCTAAACCTAACTCTGACACTTACCGTCTCTCCAAACTTAACTCTAGCCCTCACCCTGTCACTAACCCTGTCCCTAAACCTAAACTTAAGCATCAGACAAAACCTAAACTTAATATAACCCTAACAGTAAACCTAACCATGTCCCAAACCCTAATCCTGTCCCTAACCCTAAAACCAATGCTAACCCTAACTCTAACCCTAACCCTAAACCCTAAACCCTAACATTAACCCTAACCATAAACCTAAACCGTAACCCTAACCCTAACCCTATCCCTAAAACCTAACCCTAACCCTAACCCTAACCCTAACCCTAACCTAACCCTAACCCTAACCCTAACACTGTCGCTAAACATAACTCTGTCACTTACCGTCTCTCTATCTTTAACTCTAACCCTCACCCTGTAACTAACCCTGTCCCTAAACCTAACCTTAACCATCAGCCAAAACCTAAACTTAACTATAACCCTAACACTAAACCTAACCATGTCTCAAACCCGAATCGTGTACCTAACCCTAACCATAACCTTAACCCTAACACTAAACCCGAAACCCTAACACTAACCCTAACCCTAAACCTAAACCCTAAACCCAAACCCTAACCCTAACGCTAACCCTAACCTTAAACACTAAACTCTAACCCTAACCCTAACCCTAACCCTAAACCCTAACTCTAACCCTAACCCTAACCTACCCTAACCCTAATCCTAACACTGTCGCTAAACCTAACTCTGAACCTTACTGTCTCTCTATCTTTAACTCTAACCCTCACCCTGTAACTAACCCTGTCCCTAAACCTAACATTAACCATCAACCAAAACCTAAACTTAACTATAACCCTATCACTAAACCTAACCATGTCTCAAACCCGAAACGTGTACCTAACCCTAACCCTAACCTTAACCCTAACACTAAACCCGAAACCCTAACACTAACCCTAACCCTAAACGTAAACCCTAAACCCAAACCCTAACCCTAACGCTAACCCTAACAATAAACACTAAACCCTAAACCTAACCCTAACCCTAACCCTAACCCTAAACCCTAATCCCTAACACTAACCCTAACCCTAAAGCCTAAACCCTAACTCTAACACTAACCCTAACCCTAAACCCTAAACCCTAACCTTAACCCTAACCCTAAACCTAAACTGTAACCCTAACCCTAACCCTATCCCTAAAACCTAACCCTAACCCTAACCCTAACCCTAACTCTAACCCTAACCCTAACCCTAACCCTAAAATGTAAACACTAACCCTCACCTATTCCTAACCCTAACCCTAACCCTAACCCTAAACCCTAACCTAACCTGATCCCTAACCCTAACACTGTCGCTAAACCTAACTCTGACCCTTACCGTCTCTCTATCTTTAACTCTAACCCTCACCCTGTCACTAACCCTGTTCCTAAACCTAAACTTAACCATCAGCCAAAACCTAAACTTAACTATAACCCTAACACTAAACCTAACCTTGTCTCAAACCCGAAACTTGTACCTAACCCTAACCCTAACCTTAACCCTAACACTAAACCCGAAACCCTAACACTAACACTAACCCTAAACTTAAACCCTAAACCCAAACCCTAACCCTAACGCTAACCCTAACCATAAACACTAAACCCTAAACCTAACCCTAACCCTAACCCTAACCCTAAACCCTAAACCCTAACAATAACCCTAACCCTAAAGCCTAAACCCTAACTCTAACCCTAACCCTAACCCTAAACCCTAAACCCTAACCTTAACCCTAATCCTAAACCTAAACCGTAACCCTAAACATAACCCTATCCCTAAAACCTAACCCTAACCCTAACCCTAACCCTAACCCTAACCCTAACTCTAACCCTAACCCTAACCCTAACCCTATCCCTAAACCCTAACCCTAAAATGTAAACACTTACCCTCCCGTATTCCTAACCCCAACCCTACACCTAACCCTCACCCAGTCACTAACGCTGTCCCTAAACCTAAACTTAAGCATCAGACAAAACCTAAACTTAATATTACCCTAACAGTAAACCTAACCATGTCCCAAACCCTAATCCTGTCCCTAACCCTAACCCTAACCCTAACCCTAACCCTAACCCTAACCCTAACACTAACCCTAACCCTAAACCTAAACCCTAAACCCAAAACCTAACTCTAACGCTAACCCTAACCATAAACACTAAACCCTAACGCTAACCCTAACCCTAACCCTAACCCTAAACCCTAAACCCTAACACTAACCCTAACCCTAAAGCCTAAACCCTAACTCTAACCCTAACCCTAAACCTAAACCCTAAACCCTAACCTTAACCCTAACCCTAATCCTAAACCGTAACCCTAACCCTAAACCTATCCCTAAAACCTAACCCTAACCCTAACCCTAACCCTAACCCTAAACCCTAAACCCTAACACTAACCCTAACCCTAAAGCCTAAACCCTAACCCTAACCCTAACCCTAACACTAACCCTAACCCTAAACCTAAACCCTAAACCCAAAACCTAACCCTAACGCTAACCCTAACCATAAACACTAAACCCTAACGCTAACCCTAACCCTAACCCTAACCCTAAACCCTAAACCCTAACACTAACCCTAACCCTAAAGCCTAAACCCTAACTCTAACCCTAACCCTAAACCTAAACCCTAAACCCTAACCTTAACCCTAACCCTAAACCTAAACCGTAACCCTAACCCTAAACCTATCCCTAAAACCTAACCCTAACCCTAACCCTAACCCTAACCCTAAACCCTAAACCCTAACACTAACCCTAACCCTAAAGCCTAAACCCTAACCCTAACCCTAACCCTAAACCCTAAACCTTAACACTAACCCTAACCCTAAAGCCTAAACCCTAACTCTAACCCTAACCGTAACCCTAAACCCTAACCCTGAAATGTAAACACTAACCCTCCCCTATTCCTAACCCTAACCCTAACCCTAACCCTAAACCCTAACCTAACCTGATCCCTAACCCTAACACTGTCGCTAAACCTAACTCTGACCCTTACCGTCTCTCCAACTTTAACTCTAACCCTCACCCTGTCACTAACCCTGTCCCTAAACCTAAACTTAAGCATCAGACAAAACCTAAACTTAATATAACCCTAACAGTAAACCTAACCATGTCCCAAACCCTAATCCTGTCCCTAACCCTAAAACTAATGCTAAACCTAACCCTAACCCTAACCCTAAACCCTAAACCCTAACCTTAACCCTAACACTAAACTTAAACCGTAACCCTAACCCTAACCCGATCCCTAAAACCTAACCCTAACCCTAACCCTAACCCTAACCCTAACCCTAAAATGTAAACACTAACCCTCCCCTATTCCTAACCCTAACCTTAACCCTAACCCTAAACCCTAACCTAACCTGATCCCTAACCCTAACACTGTCGCTAAACCTAACTCTGACCCTTACCGTCTCTCCAACCTTAACTCTAACCCTCACCTTGTCACTAACCCTGTCCCTAAACCTAAACTTAAGCATCAGACAAAACCTAAACTTAATATTACCCTAACAGTAAACCTAACCATGTCCCAAACCCTAATCCTGTCCCTAACCCTAACCCTAACCCTAACCCTAACCCTACACTAACCCTAACCCTAAACCTAAACCGTAACCCTAACCCTAACCCTCTCCCTAAAACCTAACCCTAACCCTAACCCTAACCCTAAACCAAACCCTAACCCTAAAGCTAACCCTAACCTTAAACACTAAACCTAACGCTAACACTAACCCTAACCCTAACCATAAACCCTAAACCCTAACCTTAACCCTAACCCTAAATCTAAACCGTAACCCTAACCCTAACCCTATCCCTAAAACCTAACCCTAACCCTAACCCTAAACCTAACCCTAACCCTAACCCTAACGCTAACCCTAAACCCTAACCTAACCTGATCCCTAACCCTAACACTGTCGCTAAACCTAACTCTGACCCTTACCGTCTCTCCAACCTTAACTCTAACCCTCACCCTGTCACTAACCCTGTCCCTAAACTTAAACTTAAGCATCAGACAAAACCTAAACTTAATATAACCCTAACAGTAAACCTAACCATGTCCCAAACCCTAATCCTGCCCCTAACCCTAACCCTAACCATAACCATAACCCTAACCCTAAATCCTAAACCCTAACCATAACACTAACCCTAAACCCTAACTCTAACCCTAACCCTAAACCTAACCCTAACCCTAACCCTAACCCTAACCCTAACCCTAACCCTAACACTAACCCTAACCGTCTCACTATCTTTAACTCTAACCCTCACCCTGTAACTAACCCTGTCCCTAAACCTAACCTTAACCATCAGCCACCCTAAACTTAACTATAACCCTAACACTAAACCTAACCATGTCTCAAACCCGAAACGTGTACCTAACCCTAACCCTAACCTTAACCCTAACACTAAACCCGAAACCCTAACACTAACCCTAACCCTAAACCTAAACCCTAAACCCAAACCCTAACCCTAACGCTAACCCTAACCATAAACACTAAACCCTAAACCTAACACTAACCCTAACCCTAACCCTAAACCCTAAACGGTAACACTAACCCTAACCCTAAACCCTAAACCCTAACTCTAACCCTAACCCTAACCCTAAACCCTAAACCCTAACCTTAACCCAAATCTAAACCTAAACCGTAACCCTAACCCTAACCCTCTCCCTAAAACCTAACCCTAACCCTAACCCTAACCCTAAACCCAAACCCTAACCCTAAAGCTAACCCTAACCTTAAACACTAAACCTAACCCTAACCCTAACCCTAACCCTAACCATAAACCCTAAACCCTAACCTTAACCCTAACCCTAAATCTAAACCGTAACCCTAACCCTAACCCTATCCCTAAAACCTAACCCTAACCCTAACCCTAACCCTAACCCTAACCCTAACCCTAACGCTAACCCTAAACCCTAACCTAACCTGATCCCTAACCCTAACACTGTCGCTAAACCTAATTCTGACCCTTACCGTCTCTCCAACCTTAACTCTAACCCTCACCCTGTCACTAACCCTGTCACTAAACCTAAACTTAAGCATCAGACAAAACCTAAACTTAATATAACCATAACAGTAAACCTAACCATGTCCCAAACCCTAATCCTGCCCCTAACCCTAACCCTAACCCTAACAATAACCCTAACCCTAAATCCTAAACCCTAACCATAACACTAACCCTAAACCCTAACTCTAACCCTAACCCTAACCTAACCCTAACCCTAACCCTAACACTGTCGCTAAACCTAAGTCTGACCCTTACCGTCTCTCTATCTTTAACTCTAACCCTAACCCTGTAACTAACCCTGTCCCTAAACCTAACCTTAACCATCAGCCAAAACCTAAACTTAACTATAACCCTAACACTAAACCTAACCATGTCTCAAACCCGATACTTGTACCTAACCCTAACCCTAACATTAACCCTAACACTAAACCCGAAACCCTAACACTAAGCCTAACCCTAAATCTAAACCCTAAACCCAAACCCTAACCCTAACGCTAACACTAACCATAAACACTAAACCCTAACAGTAACCCTAACCCTAACCCTAAACCCTAACTCTAACCCTAACCCTAACCTAACCCTAACCCTAACCCTAACACTGTCGCTAAACCTAACTCTGACCCTTACCGTCTCTCTATCTTTAACTCTAACCCTCACCCTGTAACTAACCCTGTCCCTAAACCTAACCTTAACCATCAGCCAAAACCTAAACTTAACCATAACCCTAACACTAAACCTAAACATGTCTCAAACCCGAATCATGTACCTAACCCTAACCCTAAACTTAACCTTAACCCGAAACCCGAACCCCTAACCCTAACCCTAACCCTAACCCTAAACCGTAAGCCCTAACTCGAAACCTAACCCTAACCCTAAAGCCTAAATCCTAACACTAACCCTAACCCTAACCCTAAACCTAACCCTATCCCTAAACCTTAACCCTAAAATGTAAACACTAACCCTCCCCTATTCCTAAATCTAACACTAACCCTAACCCTAAACCCTAACCTAACCTGATCCCTAACACTAACACAGTCGCTAAACCTAACTCTGACCCTTACCGTCTCTCTAACCCTAACCCTAACCCTAACCCTAACCCTAACCTTAACCCTAACACTAAACTCGAAACCCTAACACTAACCCTAACCCTAAACCTAAACACTAAACCCAAACCCTAACCCTAACGCTAACCCTAACCATAAACACTAAACCCTAACCCTAACCCTAACCCTAACCCTAACCCTAAACCCTAAACCCTAACACAAACCCTAACCCTAAAGCCTAAACTCTAACTCTAACCCTAACCCTAAACCTAAACCCTAAACCCAAACCCAAACCCTAACCCTAAACCTAACCCGAAACCCGAAACCCTAACCCTAACCCTAACCCTAACCCTAACCCTAACCCTAAAGCCTAAACCCTAACTCTAACCCTAACCCTAACCCTAAACCCTAAACCCTAACCTTAACCCTAACCCTAAACCTAAACCGTAACCCTAACTCTAACCCTAACCCTAACCCTAACCCTAACTCTAGCCCTAACCCTAACCCTAACCCTATCCCTAAACCCTAACCCTAAAATGTAAACACTAACCCTCCCCTATTCCTAACCCTAACCCTAACCCTAACCCTAACCCTAAACCCTAACCTAACCTGATCCCTAACCCTAACACTGTCGCTAAACCTAACTCTGACCCTTACCGTCTCTCCAACCTTAACTCTAAACCTCACCCTGTCACTGACCCTGTCCCTAAACCTAAACTTAAGCATCAGACAAAACCTAAACTTAACGTAACCCTAACAGTAAACCTAACCATGTCCCAAACCCTAATCCTGCCCCTAACCCTAACCATAACCATAACCATAACCCTAACCCTAAATCCTAAACCCTAACCCTAACCCTAACGCTAAACCCTAACCCTAACCCTAACCCTAACCCTAACCCTAACCCTAACCCTAACCCTAACCCTAAACCCTAAACCCTAACACTAACCCTAACCCTAAAGCCTAAACCCTAACTCTAACCCTAACCCTAACGCTAAACCCTAACCCTAACCCTAACCCTAACCCTAACCCTAACCCTAACCCTAACGCTAAACCCTAACCCTAACCCTAACCCTAACCCTAACCCTAACCCTAACCCTAAACCCTAAACCCTAACACTAACCCTAACCCTAAAGCCTAAACCCTAACTCTAACCCTAACCCTAACCCTAAACCATAAACCCTAACCTTAACCCTAACCCTAAACCTAAACCGTAACCCTAACCCTAAACCTATCCCTAAAACCTAACCATAAACCCTAACCCTAACCCTAACCCTAACTCTAACCCTAACCCTAACTCTAACCCTATCCCTAAACACTAACCCTAAAATGTAAACACTAACCCTCCCCTATTCCTAACCCTAACACTAACCCTAACCCTAAACCCTAACCTAACCTGATCCCTAACCCTAACACTGTCGCTAAACCTAACTCTGACACTTACCGTCTCTCCAACCTTAATTCTAACCCTCACCCTGTCACTAACCCTGTCCCTAAACCTAAACTTAAGCATCAGTCAAAACCTAAACTTAATATTACCCTAAAAGTAAAACTAACCATGTCCCAAACCCTAATCCTGTCCTTAACCCTAACCCTAACCCTAACCCTAACCCTAACCCTAACCCTAAACCTAAACACTAAACCCAAAACCTAACCCTAACGCTAGCCCTAACCATAAACACTAAACCCTAACCCTAACCCTAACCCTAACCCTAACCCTATCCCTAAAACCTAACCCTAAACCTAACCCTAACTCTAACCCTAACCCTAACCCTATCCCTAAACCCTAACCCTAAAATGTAAACACTAACCCTCCCCTATTCCTAACCCTAACCCTAACCCTAACCCTAAACCCTAACCTAACCTGATCCCTAACCCTAACACTGTCGCTAAACCTAACTCTGACCCTTACCGTCTCTCCAAACTTAACTCTAACCCTCACCCTGTCACTAACCCTGTCCCTAAACCTAAACTTAAGCATCAGACAAAACCTAAACTTAATATAACCCTAACAGTAAACCTAACCATGTCCCAAACCCTAATCCTGTCCCTAACCCTAAAACTAATGCTAACCCTAACCCTAACCCTAACCCTAAACCCTAAACCCTAACATTAACCCTAACCCTAAACCTAAACCGTAACCCTAACCCTAACCCTATCCCTAAAACCTAACCCTAACCCTAACCCTAACCCTAACCCTAACCCTAACCTAACCCTAACCCTAACCTAACACTGTCGCTAAACATAACTCTGTCACTTACCGTCTCTATATCTTTAACTCTAACCCTCACCCTGTAACTAACCCTGTCCCTAAACCTAACCTTAACCATCAGCCAAAACCTAAACTTAACTATAACCCTAACACTAAACCTAACCATGTCTCAAACCCGAATCGTGTACCTAACCCTAACCATAACCTTAACCCTAACAATAAACCTGAAACCCTAACACTAACCCTAATCCTAAACCTAAACCCTAAACCCAAACCCTAACCCTAACGCTAACCCTAACCTTAAACACTAAACCCTAACCCTAACCCTAACCCTAACCCTAACCCTAAACCCTAAACCCTAACACTAACCCTAACCCTAAAGCCTAAACCCTAACTCTAACCCTAACCCTAACCCTAAACCCTAAACCCTAACCTTAACCCTAACCCTAAACCTAAACCGTAAACCTAACCCTAACCCTAACCCTAACCCTAACCCTAACCCTAACTCTAAACCTAACCCTAATCTAACCCTATCCCTAAACCCTAACACTAAAATGTAAACACTAACCCTCCCCTATTCCTAACCCTAACCCTAAACCCTAACCTAACCTGATCCCTAACCCTAACACTGTCGCTAAACCTAACTCTGACCCTTACCGTCTCTCCAACCTTAACTCTAACCCTCACCCTGTCACTAACCCTGTCCCTAAACCTAAACTTAAGCATCAGACAAAACCTAAACTTAATATTACCCTAACAGTAAACCTAACCATGTCCCAAACCCTAATCCTGTCCCTAACCCTAACCCTAACCCTAACCCTAACCCTAACACTAACCCTAACCCTAAACCTAAACCCTAAACCCAAAACCTAACCCTAACGCTAACCCTAACCATAAACACTAAACCCTAACGCTCACCCTAACCCTAACCCTAACCATAAACCCTAAAACCTAACACTAACCCTAACCCTAAATCCTAAACCCTAACTCTAACCCTAACCCTAAACCTAAACCCTAAACACTAACCTTAACCCTAACCCTGAACCTAAACCGTAACCCTAACCCTAACCCTATCCGTAAAACCTAACCCTAAAACTAACCCTAACTCTAACCCTAACCCTAACCCTAACCCTATCCCTAAACCCTAACCCTTAAATGTAAACACTAACCCTCCCCTATTCCTAATCCTAACCCTAACCCTAACCCTAAACCCTAACCTAACCTGATCCCTAACCCTAACACTGTCGCTAAACCTAACTCTGACCCTTACTGTCTCTCCAACCTTAATTCTAACCCTCACCCTGTCACTAACCCTGTCCCTAAACCTAAACTTAAGCATCAGACAAAACCTAAACTTAATATTACCCTAAAAGTAAACCTAACCATGTCCCAAACCCTAATCCTGTCCCTAACCCTAACCCTAACCCTAACCCTAACCCTAACACTAACCCTAACCCTAAACCTAAACTCTAAACCCAAAACCTAACGCTAACGCTAGCCCTAACCATAAACACTAAACCCTAACCCTAACCCTAACCCTAACCCTAACCCTATCCCTAAAACCTAACCCTAACCCTAACCCTAACTCTAACCCTAACCCTAACCCTATCCCTAAA
Source organism: Hipposideros larvatus (assembly GCA_031876335.1). Lineage (NCBI taxonomy): Eukaryota > Metazoa > Chordata > Mammalia > Chiroptera > Hipposideridae > Hipposideros > Hipposideros larvatus. The sequence goes on from CM063094.1 coordinate 65,726,146, forward strand.
CCCTAACCCTAAAATGTAAACACTAACCCTCCCCTATTCCTAACCCTAACCCTAACCCTAACCCTAAACCCTAACCTAACCTGATCCCTAACCCTAACACTGTCGCTAAACCTAACTCTGACCCTTACCGTCTCTCCAAACTTAACTCTAACCCTCACACTGTCACTAACCCTGTCCCTAAACCTAAACTTAAGCATCAGACAAAACCTAAACTTAATATAACCCTAACAGTAAACCTAACCATGTCCCAAACCCTAATCCTGTCCCTAACCCTAAAACTAATGCTAACCCTAACCCTAACCCTAACCCTAAACCCTAAACCCTAACATTAACCCTAAACCTAAACCTAAACCGAAACCCTAACCCTAACCCTATCCCTAAAACCTAACCCTAACCCTAACCCTAACCCTAACCCTAACCTAACCCTAACCCTAACCTAACACTGTCGCTAAACATAACTCTGTCACTTACCGTCTCTTTATCTTTAACTCTAACCCTCACCCTGTAACTAACCCTGTCCCTAAACCTAACCTTAACCATCAGCCATAACCTAAACTTAACTATAACCCTAACACTAAACCTAACCATGTCTCAAACCCGAATCGTGTACCTAACCCTAACCATAACCTTAACCCTAACACTAAACCCGAAACCCTAACACTAACCCTAACCCTAAACCTAAACCCTAAACCCAAACCCTAACCCTAACGCTAACCCTAAACTTAAACACTAAACCCTAACCCTAACCCTAACCCTAACCCTAACCCTAAACCCTAAACCCTAACACTAACCCTAACCCTAAAGCCTAAACCCTAACTCTAACCCTAACCCTAACCCTAAACCCTAAACCCTAACCTTAACCCTAACCCTAAACCTAAACCGTAAATCTAACCCTAACCCTAACACTAACCCTAAACCTAAAACTAACTCTAACCCTAACCCCAACCCTAACCCTATCCCTAAACCCTAACACTAAAATGTAAACACTAACCCTCCCCTATTCCTAACCCTAACCCTAACCCTAACCCTAAACCCTAACCTAACCTGATCCCTAACCCTAACACTGTCGCTAAACCTAACTCTGACCCTTACCGTCTCTCCAACCTTAACTCTAACCCTCACCCTGTCACTAACCCTGTCCCTAAACCTAAACTTAAGCATCAGACAAAACCTAAACTTAATATAACCCTAACAGTAAACCTATCCATGTCCCAAAACCTAATCCTGCCCCTAACCATAACCATAACCCTAACCCTAAATCCTAAACCCTAACCCTAACCCTAACCCTAAACCCTAACTCTAACCCTAACCCTAACCTACCCTAACCCTAATCCTAACACTGTCGCTAAACCTAACTATGACCCTTACCGTCTCTCTATCTTTAACTCTAACCCTCACCCTGTAACTAACCCTTTCCCTAAACCTAACATTAACCATCAGCCAAAACCTAAACTTAACTATAACCCTAACACTAAACCTAACCATGTCTCAAACCCGAAACGTGTACCTAACCCTAACCCTAACCTTAACCCTAACACTAAACCCGAAACCCTAACACTAACCCTAACCCTAAACCTAAACCCTAACCCTAACCCTAACCCTAACCCTAACACTGTCGCTAAACCTAACTCTGACCCTTACCGTCTCTCCAACCTTAACTCTAACCCTCACCCTGTCACTAACCCTGTCCCTAAACCTAAACTTAAGCATCAGACAAAACCTAAACTTAATATTACCCTAACAGTAAACCTAACCATGTCCCAAACCCTAATCCTGTCCCTAACCCTAACCCTAACCCTAACACTGTCGCTAAACCTAACTCTGACCCTTACCGTCTCTCTATCTTTAACTCTAACCCTCACACTGTAACTAACCCTGTCCCTAAACCTAACCTTAACCATCAGCCAAAACCTAAACTTAACTATAACCCTAACACTAAACCTAACCATGTCTCAAACCTGAAACGTGTACCTAACCCTAACCCTAACCTTAACCCTAACACTAAACCGAAACCCTAACCCTAAACCTAACCCTAAACCTAATCCCTAAACCCAAACCCTAACCCTAACGCTAACCCTAACCATAAACACTAAACCCTAAACCTAACCCTAACCCTAACCCTAACCCTAAACACTAAACCCTAACCTTAACCCTAACCCTAAACCTAAACCGTAACCCTAACCCTAACCCTATCCCTAAAACCTAACCCTAAACCCTAACCCTAACCCTAACCCTAACTCTAACCCTAACCCTAACTCTAACCCTATCCCTAAACACTAACCCTAAAATGTAAACACTAACCCTCCCCTATTCCTAACCCTAACACTAACCCTAACCCTAAACCCTAACCTAACCTGATCCCTAACCCTAACACTGTCGCTAAACCTAACTCTGACCCTTACCGTCTCTCCAACCTTAATTCTAACCCTCACCCTGTCACTAACCCTGTCCCTAAACTTAAACTTAAGCATCAGACAAAACCTAAACTTAATATAACCCTAACAGTAAACCTAACCATGTCCCAAACCCTAATCCTGTCCCTAACCCTAAAACTAATGCTAACCCTAACCCTAACCCTAAACCTAAACCTAAACCGTAACCCTAACCCTAACCCTATCCCTAAAACCTAACCCTAACCCTAACCCTAACCCTAACCCTAACCCTAACCTAACCCTAACCCTAACCTAACACTGTCGCTAAACATAACTCTGTCACTTACCGTCTCTATATCTTTAACTCTAACCCTCACCCTGTAACTAACCCTGTCCCTAAACCTAACCTTAACCATCAGCCAAAACCTAAACTTAACTATAACCCTAACACTAAACCTAACCATGTCTCAAACCCGAATCGTGTACCTAACCCTAACCATAACCTTAACCCTAACACTAAACCCGAAACCCTAACACTAACCCTAACCCTAAACCTAAACCCTAAACCCAAACCCTAACCCTAACGCTAACCCTAAACTTAAACACTAAACCCTAACCCTAACCCTAACCCTAACCCTAACCCTAAACCCTAAACCCTAACACTAACCCTAACCCTAAAGCCTAAACCCTAACTCTAACCCTAACCCTAACCCTAAACCCTAAACCCTAACCTTAACCCTAACCCTAAACCTAAACCGTAAACCTAACCCTAACCCTAACCCTAACCCTAACCCTAACCCTAACTCTAAACCTAACACTAACCCTAACCCTATCCCTAAACCCTAACACTAAAATGTAAACACTAACCCTCCCCTATTCCTAACCCTAACCCTAAACCCTAACCTAACCTGATCCCTAACCCTAACACTGTCGCTAAACCTAACTCTGACCCTTACCGTCTCTCCAACCTTAACTCTAACCCTCACCCTGTCACTAACCCTGTCCCTAAACCTAAATTTAAGCATCAGACAAAACCTAAACTTAATATTACCCTAACAGTAAACCTAACCATGTCCCAAACCCTAATCCTGTCCCTAACCCTAACCCTAACCCTAACCCTAACCCTAACACTAACCCTAACCCTAAACCTAAACCCTAAACCCAAAACCTAACCCTAACGCTAACCCTAACCATAAACACTAAACCCTAACGCTCACCCTTACCCTAACCCTAACCCTAAACCCTAAACCCTAACACTAACCCTAACCCTAAAGCCTAAACCCTAACTCTAACCCTAACCCTAAACCTAAACCCTAAACACTAACCTTAACCCTAACCCTAAACCTAAACCGTAACCCTAACCCTCACCCAATCCCTAAAACCTAACCCTAAAACTAACCCTAACTCTAAACCTAACCCTAATCCTAACCCTATCCCTAAACCCTAACCCTTAAATGTAAACACTAACCCTCCCCTATTCCTAACCCTAACCCTAACCCTAACCCTAAACCCTAACCTAACCTGATCCCTAACCCTAACACTGTCGCTAAACCTAACTCTGACCCTTACTGTCTCTCCAACCTTAACTCTAACCCTCACCCTGTCACTAACCCTGTCCCTAAACCTAAACTTAAGCATCAGACAAAACCTAAACTTAATATTACCCTAACAGTAAACCTAACCATGTCCCAAACCCTAATCCTGTCCCTAACCCTAACCCTAACCCTAACACTGTCGCTAAACCTAACTCTGACCCTTACCGTCTCTCTATCTTTAACTCTAACCCTCACACTGTAACTAACCCTGTCCCTAAACCTAACCTTAACCATCAGCCAAAACCTAAACTTAACTATAACCCTAACACTAAACCTAACCATGTCTCAAACCTGAAACGTGTACCTAACCCTAACCCTAACCTTAACCCTAACACTAAACCGAAACCCTAACCCTAAACCTAACCCTAAACCTAATCCCTAAACCCAAACCCTAACCCTAACGCTAACCCTAACCATAAACACTAAACCCTAAACCTAACCCTAACCCTAACCCTAACCCTAAACCCTAAACCCTAACCTTAACCCTAACCCTAAACCTAAACCGTAACCCTAACCCTAACCCTATCCCTAAAACCTAACCCTAAACCCTAACCCTAACCCTAACCCTAACTCTAACCCTAACCCTAACTCTAACCCTATCCCTAAACACTAACCCTAAAATGTAAACACTAACCCTCCCCTATTCCTAACCCTAACACTAACCCTAACCCTAAACCCTAACCTAACCTGATCCCTAACCCTAACACTGTCGCTAAACCTAACTCTGACCCTTACCGTCTCTCCAACCTTAATTCTAACCCTCACCCTGTCACTAACCCTGTCCCTAAACTTAAACTTAAGCATCAGACAAAACCTAAACTTAATATAACCCTAACAGTAAACCTAACCATGTCCCAAACCCTAATCCTGTCCCTAACCCTAAAACTAATGCTAACCCTAACCCTAACCCTAAACCTAAACCTAAACCGTAACCCTAACCCTAACCCTATCCCTAAAACCTAACCCTAACCCTAACCCTAACCCTAACCCTAACCCTAACCTAACCCTAACCCTAACCTAACACTGTCGCTAAACATAACTCTGTCACTTACCGTCTCTATATCTTTAACTCTAACCCTCACCCTGTAACTAACCCTGTCCCTAAACCTAACCTTAACCATCAGCCAAAACCTAAACTTAACTATAACCCTAACACTAAACCTAACCATGTCTCAAACCCGAATCGTGTACCTAACCCTAACCATAACCTTAACCCTAACACTAAACCCGAAACCCTAACACTAACCCTAACCCTAAACCTAAACCCTAAACCCAAACCCTAACCCTAACGCTAACCCTAAACTTAAACACTAAACCCTAACCCTAACCCTAACCCTAACCCTAACCCTA
>CM063094.1:65736462-65766462 GCA_031876335.1 Hipposideros larvatus
AAACCTAACCATGTCTCAAACCCGAAACGTGTACCTAACCCTAACCCTAACCTTAACCCTAACACTAAACCGAAACCCTAACCCTAAACCTAACCCTAAACCTAATCCCTAAACCCAAACCCTAACCCTAACGCTAACCCTAACCATAAACACTAAACCCTAAACCTAACCCTAACCCTAACCCTAACCCTAAACCCTAAACCCTAACCTTAACCCTAACCCTAAACCTAAACCGTAACCCTAACCCTAACCCTATCCCTAAAACCTAACCCTAAACCCTAACCCTAACCCTAACCCTAACTCTAACCCTAACCCTAACTCTAACCCTATCCCTAAACACTAACCCTAAAATGTAAACACTAACCCTCCCCTATTCCTAACCCTAACACTAACCCTAACCCTAAACCCTAACCTAACCTGATCCCTAACACTAACACTGTCGCTAAACCTAACTCTGACCCTTACCGTCTCTCCAACCTTAATTCTAACCCTCACCCTGTCACTAACCCTGTCCCTAAACTTAAACTTAAGCATCAGACAAAACCTAAACTTAATATAACCCTAACAGTAAACCTAACCATGTCTCTAACCCTAATCCTGTCCCTAACCCTAAAACTAATGCTAACCCTAACCCTAACCCTAACCCTAAACCTAAACCGTAACCCTAACCCTAACCCTATCCCTAAAACCTAACCCTAACCCTAACCCTAACCCTAACCCTAACCCTAACCTAACCCTAACCCTAACCTAACACTGTCGCTAAACATAACTCTGTCACTTACCGTCTCTATATCTTTAACTCTAACACTCACCCTGTAACTAACCCTGTCCCTAAACCTAACCTTAACCATCAGCCAAAACCTAAACTTAACTATAACCCTAACACTAAACCTAACCATGTCTCAAACCCGAATCGTGTACCTAACCCTAACCATAACCTTAACCCTAACACTAAACCCGAAACCCTAACACTAACCCTAACCCTAAACCTAAACCCTAAACCCAAACCCTAACCCTAACGCTAACCCTAAACTTAAACACTAAACTCTAACCCTAACCCTAACCCTAACCCTAACCCTAAACCCTAAACCCTAACACTAACCCTAACCCTAAAGCCTAAACCCTAACTCTAACCCTAACCCTAACCCTAAACCCTAAACCCTAACCTTAACCCTAACCCTAAACCCTAAACCCTAACCTTAACCCTAACCCTAAACCTAAACCGTAAACCTAACCCTAACCCTAACCCTAACCCTATCCCTAAACCCTAACACTAAAATGTAAACACTAACCCTCCCGTATTCCTAACCCTAACCCTAAACCCTAACCTAACCTGATCCCTAACCCTAACACTGTCGCTAAACCTAACTCTGACCCTTACCGTCTCTCCAACCTTAACTCTAACCCTCACCCTGTCACTAACCCTGTCCCTAAACCTAAACTTAAGCATCAGACAAAACCTAAACTTAATATTACCCTAACAGTAAACCTAACCATGTCCCAAACCCTAATCCTGTCCCTAACCCTAACCCTAACCCTAACCCTAACCCTAACACTAACCCTAACACTAAACCTAAACCCTAAACCCAAAACCTAACCCTAACGCTAACCCTAACCATAAACACTAAACCCTAACCCTAACCCTAACCCTAACCCTAACCCTAACCCTAAACCCTAAACCTTAACCTTAACCCTAACACTAAACCTAAACCGTAACCCTAACCCTAACCCTATCCCTAAAACCTAACCCTAACCCTAACCCTAACCCTAAACTAGCCCTAAACCTAACCCTAACACTGTCGCTAAACATAACTCTGACACTTACCGTCTCTCTATCTTTAACTCTAACCCTCACCCTGTAACTAACCCTGTCCCTAAACCTAACCTTTTCCATCAGTCAAAACCTAAACTTAACTATAACCCTAACACTAAACCTAACCATGTCTCAAACCCGAATCGTGTACCTAACCCTAACCATAAACTTAACCCTAACAATAAACCCGAAACCCTAACACTAACCCTAACCCTACACCTAAACCCTAAACCCAAACCCTAACCCTAACGCTAACCCTAACCTTAAACACTAAACCCTAACCCTAACCCTAACCCTAACCCTAAACCCTAAACCTTAACACTAACCCTAACCCTAAAGCCTAAACCCTAACTCTAACCCTAACCGTAACCCTAAACCCTAACCCTGAAATGTAAACACTAACCCTCCCTATTCCTAACCCTAACCCTAACCCTAACCCTAAACCCTAACCTAACCTGATCCCTAACCCTAACACTGTCGCTAAACCTAACTCTGACGCTTACCGTCTCTCCAACCTTAACTCTAACCCTCACCCTGTCACTAACCCTGTCCCTAAACCTAAACTTAAGCATCAGACAAAACCTAAACTTAATATAACCCTAACAGTAAACCTAACCAAGTCCCAAACCCTAATCCTGTCCCTAACCCTAAAACTAATGCTAACCCTAACCCTAAACCTAACCCTAAACCCTAAACCCTAACCTTAACCCTAACCCTAAACCTAAACCGTAACCCTAACCCTAACCCGATCCCTAAAACCTAACCCTAAACCTAACCCTAACCCTAACCCTAACCCTAAACCCTAAACCCTAACAATAACCCTAACCCTAAAGCCTAAACCCTAACTCTAACCCTAACCCTAACCCTAAACCCTAAACCCTAACCTTAACCCTAACCCTAAACCTAAACCGTAACCCTAAACCTAACCCTATCCCTAAAACCTAACCCTAACCCTAACCCTAACCCTAACCCTAACTCTAACACTAACCCTAACCCTAACCCTATCCCTAAACCCTAACCCTAAAATGTAAACACTTACCCTCCCCTATTCCTAACCCTAACCCTAACCCTAACCCTAAACCCTAACCTAACCTGATCCCTAACCCTAACACTGTCGCTAAACCTAACTCTGACCCTTACCGTCTCTCCAACCTTAACTCTAACCCTCACCCTGTCACTAACCCTGTCCCCAAACCTAAACTTAAGCATCAGACAAAACCTAAACTTAATATTACCCTAACAGTAAACCTAACCATGTCCCAAACCCTATTCCTGTCCCTAACCCTAACCCTAACCCTAACCCTAACCCTAACACTAACCCTAACCCTAAACCTAAACCCTAAACCCAAAACCTAACCCTAACGCTAACCCTAACCATAAACACTAAACCCTAACCCTAACCCTAACCCTAAACCCTAAACCCTAACACTAACCCTAACCCTAAAGCCTAAACCCTAACTCTAACCCTAACGCTAAACCTAAACCCTAAACCCTAACCTTAACCCTAATCCTAAACCTAAACCGTAACCCTAACCCTAACCCTATCCCTAAAACCTAACCCTAAAACTAACCCTAACTCTAACCCTAACCCTAACCCTAACCCTATCCCTAAACCCTAAACCTAAAATGTAAACACTAACCCTCCCCTATTCCTAACCCTAACCCTAACCCTAACCCTAAACCCTAACCTAATCTGATCCCTAACCCTAACACTGTCGCTAAACCTAACTCGATCCTTACCGTCTCTCCAACCTTAACTCTAACCCTCACCCTGTCACTAACCCTGTCCCTAAACCTAAACTTAATCATCAGACAAAACCTAAACTTAATATAACCCTAACAGTAAACCTAACCATGTCCCAAACCCTAATCCTGCCACTAACCCTTACCCTAACCATAACCATAACCCTAACGCTAAATACTAAACCCTAACCCTAACCCTAACCCTAAACCCTAACTCTAACCCTAACCCTAACCTAACCCTAACCCTAACCCTAACACTGTCGCTAAACCTAACTCTGACCCTTACCGTCTCTCTATCTTTAACTCTAACCCTCACCCTGTAACTAACCCTGTCCCTAAACCTAACCTTAACCATCAGCCAAAACCTAAACTTAACTATAACCCTAACACTAAACCTAAACATGTCTCAAACCCGAAACGTGTACCTAACCCTAACCCTAACCTTAACCCTAACACTAAACCTGAAACCCTAACACTAACCCTAAGCCTAAACCTAAACCCTAAACCCAAACCCTAACCCTAACGCTAACCCTAACCATAAACACTAAACCCTAAACCTAACCCTAACCCTAAACCTAACCCTAAACCCTAAACCCTAACACTAACCCTAACCCTAAAGCCTAAACCCTAACTCTAACCCTAACCCTAACACTAAGCCCTAAACCCTAACCTTAACCCTAACCCTAAACCTAAACCGTAACCCTAACCCTAACCCTATCCCTAAAACCTAACCCTAACCCTAACCCTAACCCTAACCCTAACCCTAACCCTAACCCTAACCCTAAACCCAAACCCTAACCCTAACGCTAACCCTAACCTTAAACACTAAACCTAACACTAACCCTAACCCTAACCCTAACCATAAACCCTAAACCCTAACACTATCCCTAACACTAAAGCCTAAACCCTAACTCTAACCCTAACCCTAACCCTAAACCCTAAACCCTAACCTTAACCCTAACCCTAAACCTAAACCGTAACCCTAACCCTAACCCGATCCCTAAAACCTAACCCTAATCCTAACCCTAACCCTAACCCTAACCCTAACCCTAAACCCTAAACCCTAACAATAACCCTAACCCTAAAGCCTAAACCCTAACTCTAACCCTAACCCTAACCCTAAACCCTAAACCCTAACACTAACCCTAACCCTAAACTTTAAACCCTAACCTTAACCCTAACCCTAAACCTAAACCGTAACCCTAACCCTAACCCTATCCCTAAAACCTAACCCTAACCCTAACCCTAACCCTAACTCTAACACTAACCCTAACACTAACCCTATCCCTAAACCCTAACCCTAAAATGTAAACACTAACCCTCCCCTATTCCTAACCCTAACCCTAACCCTAAACCCTAACCTAACCTGATCCCTAACCCTAACACTGTCGCTAAACCTACCTCTGACCCTTACCGTCTCTCCAACCTTAACTCTAACCCTCACCCTGTCACTAACCCTGTCCCTAAACCTAAACTTAAGCATCAGACAAAACCTAAACTTAATATTACCCTAACAGTAAACCTAACCATGTCCCAAACCCTAATCCTGTCCCTAACCCTAACCCTAACCCTAACCCTAACCCTAACACTAACCCTAACACTAACCCTAACCCTAAAGCCTAAACCCTAACTCTAACCCTAACCCTAACACTAAGCCCTAAACCCTAACCTTAACCCTAACCCTAAACCTAAACCGTAACCCTAACCATAACCCTATCCCTAAAACCTAACCCTAACCCTAACCCTAACCCTAACCCTAACCCTAACCCTAACCCTAAACCCAAACCCTAACCCTAACGCTAACCCTAACCTTAAACACTAAACCTAACACTAACCCTAACCCTAACCCTAACCATAAACCCTAAACCCTAACACTATCCCTAACACTAAAGCCTAAACCCTAACTCTAACCCTAACCCTAACCCTAAACCCTAAACCATAACCTTAACCCTAACCCTAAACCTAAACCGTAATCCTAACCCTAACCCTATCCCTAAAACCTAACCCTAACCCTAACCCTAATCCTAACCCTAACCCTAACGCTAACCCTAAACCCTAACCTAACCTGATCCCTAACCCTAACACTGTCGCTAAACCTAACTCTGACCCTTACCGTCACTCCAACCTTAACTCTAACCCTCACCCTGTCACTAACCCTGTCCCTAAACCTAAACTTAAGGATCAGACAAAACCTAAACTTAATATAACCCGAACAGTAAACCTAACGATGTCCCAAACCCTAATCCTGCCCGTAACCCTAACCCTAACCCTAACCATAACCCTAACCCTATATCCTAAACCCTAACCCTAACCCTAAACCCTAAACACTAACCTTAACCTTAACCCTAAACCTAAACCGAAACCCTAACCCTAACCCTATCCCTAAAACCTAACCCTAACCCTAACCCTAACCCTAACCCTAACCTAACCCTAACCCTAACCTAACACTGTCGCTAAACATAACTCTGTCACTTACCGTCTCTTTATCTTTAACTCTAACCCTCACCCTGTAACTAACCCTGTCCCTAAACCTAACCTTAACCATCAGCCAAAACCTAAACTTAACTATAACCCTAACACTAAACCTAACCATGTCTCAAACCCGAATCGTGTACCTAACCCTAACCATAACCTTAACCCTAACACTAAACCCGAAACCCTAACACTAACCCTAACCCTAAACCTAAACCCTAAACCCAAACCCTAACCCTAACGCTAACCCTAACCTTAAACACTAAACCCTAACCCTAACCCTAACCCTAACCCTAACCCTAAACCCTAAACCCTAACACTAACCCTAACCCTAAAGCCTAAACCCTAAATCTAACCCTAACCCTAACCCTAAACCCTAAACCCTAACCTTAACCCTAACCCTAAACCTAAACCGTAAATCTAACCCTAACCCTAACACTAACCCTAAACCTAACACTAACTCTAACCCTAACCCCAACCCTAACCCTATCCCTAAACCCTAACACTAAAATGTAAACACTAACCCTCCCCTATTCCTAACCCTAACCCTAACCCTAACCCTAAACCCTAACCTAACCTGATCCCTAACCCTAACACTGTCGCTAAACCTAACTCTGACCCTTACCGTCTCTCCAACCTTAACTCTAACCCTCACCCTGTCACTAACCCTGTCCCTAAACCTAAACTTAAGCATCAGACAAAACCTAAACTTAATATAACCCTAACAGTAAACCTATCCATGTCCCAAAACCTAATCCTGCCCCTAACCATAACCATAACCCTAACCCTAAATCCTAAATCCTAACCCTAACCCTAACCCTAAACCCTAACTCTAACCCTAACCCTAACCTACCCTAACCCTAATCCTAACACTGTCGCTAAACCTAACTATGACCCTTACCGTCTCTCTATCTTTAACTCTAACCCTCACCCTGTAACTAACCCTGTCCCTAAACCTAACATTAACCATCAGCCAAAACCTAAACTTAACTATAACCCTAACACTAAACCTAACCATGTCTCAAACCCGAAACGTGTACCTAACCCTAACCCTAACCTTAACCCTAACCTTAAACACTAAACCCTAACCCTAACCCTAACCCTAAACCTAAACCCTAACCCTAACCCTAACCCTAACCCTAACACTGTCGCTAAACCTAACTCTGACCCTTACCGTCTCTCCAACCTTAACTCTAACCCTCACCCTGTCACTAACCCTGTCCCTAAACCTAAACTTAAGCATCAGACAAAACCTAAACTTAATATTACCCTAACAGTAAACCTAACCATGTCCCAAACCCTAATCCTCTCCCTAACCCTAACCCTAACCCTAAACCTAACCCTATCCCTAACCCTAAACCCTAACCCTAACCTTAACCCTAACCCTGAACCTAAACCGTAACCCTAACCCTAACCCTATCCCTAAAACCTAACCCTAACTCTAACCCTAACACTAACCCTAACCTAACCCTAACCCTAACCCTAACACTGTCGCTAAACCTAACTCTGACCCTTACCGTCTCTCTATCTTTAACTCTAACCCTCACCCTGTAACTAAACCTGTCCCTAAACCTAACCTTAACCATCAGCCAAAACCTAAACTTAACTATAACCCTAACACTAAACCTAACCTTGTCTCAAACCTGAAACGTGTACCTAACCCTAACCCTAACCTTAACCCTAACACTAAACCCGAAACCCTAACAATAACCCTACCCTAAACTTAAACCCTAAACCCAAACCCTAACCGTAACGCTAACCCTAACCATAAACACTAAACCCTAAACCTAAACCTAACCCTAACCCTAACCCTAAACACTAAACCCTAACAATAACCCTAACCCTAAAGCCTAAACCCTAACTCTAACTCTAACCCTAACCCTAAACCCTAAACCCTAACCTTAACCCTAACCCTAAACCTAAAACGTAACCCTAAACCTAACCCTATCCCTAAAACCTAACCCTAACCCTAACCCTAACCCTAACCCTAACTCTAACCCTAACCCTAACCCTAACCCTATCCCTAAACCCTAACCCTAAAATGTAAACACTTACCCTCCCCTATTCCTAACCCTAACCCTAACCCTAACCCTAAACCCTAACCTAACCTGATCCCTAACCCTAACACTGTCGCTAAACCTAACTTCGACCCTTACCGTCTCTCCAACCTTAACTCTAACCCTCACCCTGTCACTAACCCTGTCCCTAAACCTAAACTTAAGCATCAGACAAAACCTAAACTTAATATAACCCTAACAGTAAACCTAACCATGTCCCAAACCCTAATCCTGTCCCTAACCCTAAAACTAATGCTAACCCTAACCCTAAACCTAACCCTATACCCTAAACCCTAACCTTAACCCTAACACTAAACCTAAACCGTAACCCTAACCCTAACCCTATCCCTAAAACCTAACCCTAACCCTAACCCTAACCCTAACCTAGCCCTAAACCTAACCCTAACACTGTCGCTAAACATAACTCTGACATTTACCGTCTCTCTATCTTTAACTCTAACCCTCACCCTGTAACTAACCCTGTCCCTAAACCTAACCTTAACCATCAGCCAAAACCTAAACTTAACTATAACCCTAACACTAAACCTAACCATGTCTCAAACCCGAATCGTGTACCTAACCCTAAACATAACCTTAACCCTAACACTAAACCCGAAACCCTAACACTAACCCTAACCCTAAACCTAAACCCTAAACCCAAACCCTAACCCTAACGCTAACCCTAACCTTAAACACTAAACCCTAACCCTAACCCTTACACTAAAACTAAACCCTAAACCTTAACACTAACCCTAACCCTAAAGCCTAAACCCTAACTCTAACCCTAACCGTAACCCTAAACCCTAACCCTTAAATGTAAACACTAACCCTCCCCTATTCCTAACCCTAACCCTAACCCTAAATCCTAACCTAACCTGATCCCTAACCCTAACACTGTCGCTAAACCTAACTCTGACGCTTACCGTCTCTCCAACCTTAACTCTAACCCTCACCCTGTCACTAACCCTGTCCCTAAACCTAAACTTAAGCATCAGACAAAACCTAAACTTAATATAACCCTAACAGTAAACCTAACCATGTCCCAAACCCTAATCCTGTCCCTAACCCTAAAACTAATGCTAACCCTAACCCTAACCCTAACCCTAAACCTAAACCGTAACCCTAACCCTAACCCGATCCCTAAAACCTAACCCTAATCCTAACCCTAACCCTAACCCTAACCCTAACCCTAAACCCTAAACCCTAACAATAACCCTAACCCTAAAGCCTAAACCCTAACTCTAACCCTAACCCTAACCCTAAACCCTAAACCCTAACACTAACCCTAACCCTAAACTTTAAACCCTAACCTTAACCCTAACCCTAAACCTAAACCGTAACCCTAACCCTAACCCTATCCCTAAAACCTAACCCTAACCCTAACCCTAACCCTAACTCTAACACTAACCCTAACACTAACCCTATCCCTAAACCGTAACCCTAAAATGTAAACACTAACCCTCCCCTATTCCTAACCCTAACCCTAACCCTAACCCTAAACCCTAACCTAACCTGATCCCTAACCCTAACACTGTCGCTAAACCTACCTCTGACCCTTACCGTCTCTCCAACCTTAACTCTAACCCTCACCCTGTCACTAACCCTGTCCCTAAACCTAAACTTAAGCATCAGACAAAACCTAAACTTAATATTACCCTAACAGTAAACCTAACCATGTCCCAAACCCTAATCCTGTCCCTAACCCTAACCCTAACCCTAACCCTAACCCTAACACTAACCCTAACACTAAACCTAAACCCTAAACCCAAAACCTAACCCTAACGCTAACCCTAACCATAAACACTAAACCCTAACCCTAACCCTAACCCTAACCCTAACCCTAAACCCTAAACCTTAACCTTAACCCTAACACTAAACCTAAACCGTAACCCTAACCCTAACCCTATCCCTAAAACCTAACCCTAACCCTAACCCTAACCCTAAACTAGCCCTAAACCTAACCCTAACACTGTCGCTAAACATAACTCTGACACTTACCGTCTCTCTATCTTTAACTCTAACCCTCACCCTGTAACTAACCCTGTCCCTAAACCTAACCTTAACCATCAGCCAAAACCTAAACTTAACTATAACCCTAACACTAAACCTAAACATGTCTCAAACCGGAAACGTGTACCTAACCCTAACCCTAACCTTAACCCTAACACTAAACCTGAAACCCTAACACTAACCCTAAGCCTAAACCTAAACCCTAAACCCAAACCCTAACCCTAACGCTAACCCTAACCTTAAACACTAAACCCTAACCCTAACCCTAACCCTAACCCTAAACCCTAAACCTTAACACTAACCCTAACCCTAAAGCCTAAACCCTAACTCTAACCCTAACCGTAACCCTAAACCCTAACCCTGAAATGTAAACACTAACCCTCCCTATTCCTAACCCTAACCCTAACCCTAACCCTAAACCCTAACCTAACCTGATCCCTAACCCTAACACTGTCGCTAAACCTAACTCTGACGCTTACCGTCTCTCCAACCTTAACTCTAACCCTCACCCTGTCACTAACCCTGTCCCTAAACCTAAACTTAAGCATCAGACAAAACCTAAACTTAATATAACCCTAACAGTAAACCTAACCAAGTCCCAAACCCTAATCCTGTCCCTAACCCTAAAACTAATGCTAACCCTAACCCTAAACCTAACCCTAAACCCTAAACCCTAACCTTAACCCTAACCCTAAACCTAAACCGTAACCCTAACCCTAACCCGATCCCTAAAACCTAACCCTAAACCTAACCCTAACCCTAACCCTAACCCTAAACCCTAAACCCTAACAATAACCCTAACCCTAAAGCCTAAACCCTAACTCTAACCCTAACCCTAACCCTAAACCCTAAACCCTAACCTTAACCCTAACCCTAAACCTAAACCGTAACCCTAAACCTAACCCTATCCCTAAAACCTAACCCTAACCCTAACCCTAACCCTAACCCTAACTCTAACACTAACCCTAACCCTAACCCTATCCCTAAACCCTAACCCTAAAATGTAAACACTTACCCTCCCCTATTCCTAACCCTAACCCTAACCCTAACCCTAAACCCTAACCTAACCTGATCCCTAACCCTAACACTGTCGCTAAACCTAACTCTGACCCTTACCGTCTCTCCAACCTTAACTCTAACCCTCACCCTGTCACTAACCCTGTCCCCAAACCTAAACTTAAGCATCAGACAAAACCTAAACTTAATATTACCCTAACAGTAAACCTAACCATGTCCCAAACCCTATTCCTGTCCCTAACCCTAACCCTAACCCTAACCCTAACCCTAACACTAACCCTAACCCTAAACCTAAACCCTAAACCCAAAACCTAACCCTAACGCTAACCCTAACCATAAACACTAAACCCTAACCCTAACCCTAACCCTAAACCCTAAACCCTAACACTAACCCTAACCCTAAAGCCTAAACCCTAACTCTAACCCTAACGCTAAACCTAAACCCTAAACCCTAACCTTAACCCTAACCTTAAACCTAAACCGTAACCCTAACCCTAACCCTATCCCTAAAACCTAACCCTAAAACTAACGCTAACTCTAACCCTAACCCTAACCCTAACCCTATCCCTAAACCCTAAACCTAAAATGTAAACACTAACCCTCCCCTATTCCTAACCCTAACCCTAACCCTAACCCTAAACCCTAACCTAATCTGATCCCTAACCCTAACACTGTCGCTAAACCTAACTCGATCCTTACCGTCTCTCCAACCTTAACTCTAACCCTCACCCTGTCACTAACCCTGTCCCTAAACCTAAACTTAATCATCAGACAAAACCTAAACTTAATATAACCCTAACAGTAAACCTAACCATGTCCCAAACCCTAATCCTGCCACTAACCCTTACCCTAACCATAACCATAACCCTAACGCTAAATACTAAACCCTAACCCTAACCCTAACCCTAAACCCTAACTCTAACCCTAACCCTAACCTAACCCTAACCCTAACCCTAACACTGTCGCTAAACCTAACTCTGACCCTTACCGTCTCTCTATCTTTAACTCTAACCCTCACCCTGTAACTAACCCTGTCCCTAAACCTAACCTTAAACATCAGCCAAAACCTAAACTTAACTATAACCCTAACACTAAACCTAAACATGTCTCAAACCCGAAACGTGTACCTAACCCTAACCCTAACCTTAACCCTAACACTAAACCTGAAACCCTAACACTAACCCTAAGCCTAAACCTAAACCCTAAACCCAAACCCTAACCCTAACGCTAACCCTAACCATAAACACTGAACCCTAATCCTAACCCTAACCCTAAACCTAACCCTAAACCCTAAACCCTAACACTAACCCTAACCCTAAAGTCTAAACCCTAACTCTAACCCTAACCCTAACACTAAGCCCTAAACCCTAACCTTAACCCTAACCCTAAACCTAAACCGTAACCCTAACCCTAACCCTATCCCTAAAACCTAACCCTAACCCTAACCCTAACCCTAACCCTAACCCTAACCCTAACCCTAACCCTAAACCCAAACCCTAACCCTAACGCTAACCCTAACCTTAAACACTAAACCTAACACTAACCCTAACCCTAACCCTAACCATAAACCCTAAACCCTAACACTATCCCTAACACTAAAGCCTAAACCCTAACTCTAACCCTAACCCTAACCCTAAACCCTAAACCATAACCTTAACCCTAACCCTAAACGTAAACCGTAATCCTAACCCTAACCCTATCCCTAAAACCTAACCCTAACCCTAACCCTAATCCTAACCCTAACCCTAACGCTAACCCTAAACCCTAACCTAACCTGATCCCTAACCCTAACACTGTCGCTAAACCTAACTCTGACCCTTACCGTCACTCCAACCTTAACTCTAACCCTCACCCTGTCACTAACCCTGTCCCTAAACCTAAACTTAAGGATCAGACAAAACCTAAACTTAATATAACCCTAACAGTAAACCTAACCATGTCCCAAACCCTAATCCTGCCCGTAACCCTAACCCTAACCCTAACCATAACCCTAACCCTATATCCTAAACCCTAACCCTAACCCTAAACCCTAAACACTAACCTTAACCCTAACCCTAAACCTAAACCGAAACCCTAACCCTAACCCTATCCCTAAAACCTAACCCTAACCCTAACCCTAACCCTAACCCTAACCTAACCCTAACCCTAACCTAACACTGTCGCTAAACATAACTCTGTCACTTACCGTCTCTTTATCTTTAACTCTAACCCTCACCCTGTAACTAACCCTGTCCCTAAACCTAACCTTAACCATCAGCCAAAACCTAAACTTAACTATAACCCTAACACTAAACCTAACCATGTCTCAAACCCGAATCGTGTACCTAACCCTAACCATAACCTTAACCCTAACACTAAACCCGAAACCCTAACACTAACCCTAACCCTAAACCTAAACCCTAAACCCAAACCCTAACCCTAACGCTAACCCTAACCTTAAACACTAAACCCTAACCCTAACCCTAACCCTAACCCTAACCCTAAACCCTAAACCCTAACACTAACCCTAACACTAAAGCCTAAACCCTAACTCTAACCCTAACCCTAACCCTAAACCCTAAACCCTAACCTTAACCCTAACCCTAAACCTAAACCGTAAATCTAACCCTAACCCTAACACTAACCCTAAACCTAACACTAACTCTAACCCTAACCCCAACCCTAACCCTATCCCTAAACCCTAACACTAAAATGTAAACACTAACCCTCCCCTATTCCTAACCCTAACCCTAACCCTAACCCTAAACCCTAACCTAACCTGATCCCTAACCCTAACACTGTCGCTAAACCTAACTCTGACCCTTACCGTCTCTCCAACCTTAACTCTAACCCTCACCCTGTCACTAACCCTGTCCCTAAACCTAAACTTAAGCATCAGACAAAACCTAAACTTAATATAACCCTAACAGTAAACCTATCCATGTCCCAAAACCTAATCCTGCCCCTAACCATAACCATAACCCTAACCCTAAATCCTAAACCCTAACCCTAACCCTAACCCTAAACCCTAACTCTAACCCTAACCCTAACCTACCCTAACCCTAATCCTAACACTGTCGCTAAACCTAACTATGACCCTTACCGTCTCTCTATCTTTAACTCTAACCCTCACCCTGTAACTAACCCTGTCCCTAAACCTAACATTAACCATCAGCAAAAACCTAAACTTAACTATAACCCTAACACTAAACCTAACCATGTCTCAAACCCGAAACGTGTACCTAACCCTAACCCTAACCTTAACCCTAACACTAAACCCGAAACCCTAACACTAACCCTAACCCTAAACCTAAACCCTAACCCTAACCCTAACCCTAACCCTAACACTGTCGCTAAACCTAACTCTGACCCTTACCGTCTCTCCAACCTTAACTCTAACCCTCACCCTGTCACTAACCCTGTCCCTAAACCTAAACTTAAGCATCAGACAAAACCTAAACTTAATATTACCCTAACAGTAAACCTAACCATGTCCCAAACCCTAATCCTCTCCCTAACCCTAACCCTAACCCTAAACCTAACCCTATCCCTAACCCTAAACCCTAACCCTAACCTTAACCCTAACCCTGAACCTAAACCGTAACCCTAACCCTAACCCTATCCCTAAAACCTAACCCTAACTCTAACCCTAACCCTAACCCTAACCTAACCCTAACCCTAACCCTAACACTGTCGCTAAACCTAACTCTGACCCTTACCGTCTCTCTATCTTTAACTCTAACCCTCACCCTGTAACTAAACCTGTCCCTAAACCTAACCTTAACCATCAGCCAAAACCTAAACTTAACTATAACCCTAACACTAAACCTAACCTTGTCTCAAACCTGAAACGTGTACCTAACCCTAACCCTAACCTTAACCCTAACACTAAACCCGAAACCCTAACAATAACCCTACCCTAAACTTAAACCCTAAACCCAAACCCTAACCGTAACGCTAACCATAACCATAAACACTAAACCCTAAACCTAAACCTAACCCTAACCCTAACCCTAAACACTAAACCCTAACAATAACCCTAACCCTAAAGCCTAAACCCTAACTCTAACTCTAACCCTAACCCTAAACCCTAAACCCTAACCTTAACCCTAACCCTAAACCTAAAACGTAACCCTAAACCTAACCCTATCCCTAAAACCTAACCCTAACCCTAACCCTAACCCTAACCCTAACTCTAACCCTAACCCTAACCCTAACCCTATCCCTAAACCCTAACCCTAAAATGTAAACACTTACCCTCCCCTATTCCTAACCCTAACCCTAACCCTAACCCTAAACCCTAACCTAACCTGATCCCTAACCCTAACACTGTCGCTAAACCTAACTTCGACCCTTACCGTCTCTCCAACCTTAACTCTAACCCTCACCCTGTCACTAACCCTGTCCCTAAACCTAAACTTAAGCATCAGACAAAACCTAAACTTAATATAACCCTAACAGTAAACCTAACCATGTCCCAAACCCTAATCCTGTCCCTAACCCTAAAACTAATGCTAACCCTAACCCTAAACCTAACCCTAAACCCTAAACCCTAACCTTAACCCTAACACTAAACCTAAACCGTAACCCTAACCCTAACCCTATCCCTAAAACCTAACCCTAACCCTAACCCTAACCCTAACCTAGCCCTAAACCTAACCCTAACACTGTCGCTAAACATAACTCTGACATTTACCGTCTCTCTATCTTTAACTCTAACCCTCACCCTGTAACTAACCCTGTCCCTAAACCTAACCTTAACCATCAGCCAAAACCTAAACTTAACTATAACCCTAACACTAAACCTAACCATGTCTCAAACCCGAATCGTGTACCTAACCCTAACCATAACCTTAACCCTAACGCTAACCCTAACCTTAAACACTAAACCCTAACCCTAACCCTAACACTAAAACTAAACCCTAAACCTTAACACTAACCCTAACCCTAAAGCCTAAACCCTAACTCTAACCCTAACCGTAACCCTAAACCCTAACCCTTAAATGTAAACACTAACCCTCCCCTATTCCTAACCCTAACCCTAACCCTAAACCCTAACCTAACCTGATCCCTAACCCTAACACTGTCGCTAAACCTAACTCTGACGCTTACCGTCTCTCCAACCTTAACTCTAACCCTCACCCTGTCACTAACCCTGTCCCTAAACCTAAACTTAAGCATCAGACAAAACCTAAACTTAATATAACCCTAACAGTAAACCTAACCATGTCCCAAACCCTAATCCTGTCCCTAACCCTAAAACTAATGCTAACCCTAACCCTAACCCTAACCCTAAACCCTAAACCCTAACCTTAACCCTAACCCTAAACCTAAACCGTAACCCTAACCCTAACCCGATCCCTAAAACCTAACCCTAATCCTAACCCTAACCCTAACCCTAACCCTAAACCCTAAACCCTAACAATAACCCTAACCCTAAAGCCTAAACCCTAACTCTAACCCTAACCCTAACCCTAAACCCTAAACCCTAACACTAACCCTAACCCTAAACTTTAAACCCTAACCTTAACCCTAACCCTAAACCTAAACCGTAACCCTAACCCTAACCCTATCCCTAAAACCTAACCCTAACCCTAACCCTAACCCTAACTCTAACACTAACCCTAACACTAACCCTATCCCTAAACCCTAACCCTAAAATGTAAACACTAACCCTCCCCTATTCCTAACCCTAACCCTAACCCTAACCCTAAACCCTAACCTAACCTGATCCCTAACCCTAACACTGTCGCTAAACCTACCTCTGACCCTTACCGTCTCTCCAACCTTAACTCTAACCCTCACCCTGTCACTAACCCTGTCCCTAAACCTAAACTTAAGCATCAGACAAAACCTAAACTTAATATTACCCTAACAGTAAACCTAACCATGTCCCAAACCCTAATCCTGTCCCTAACCCTAACCCTAACCCTAACCCTAACCCTAACACTAACCCTAACACTAAACCTAAACCCTAAACCCAAAACCTAACCCTAACGCTAACCCTAACCATAAACACTAAACCCTAACCCTAACCCTAACCCTAACCCTAACCCTAAACCCTAAACCTTAACCTTAACCCTAACACTAAACCTAAACCGTAACCCTAACCCTAACCCTATCCCTAAAACCTAACCCTAACCCTAACCCTAACCCTAAACTAGCCCTAAACCTAACCCTAACACTGTCGCTAAACATAACTCTGACACTTACCGTCTCTCTATCTTTAACTCTAACCCTCACCCTGTAACTAACCCTGTCCCTAAACCTAACCTTAACCATCAGTCAAAACCTAAACTTAACTATAACCCTAACACTAAACCTAACCATGTCTCAAACCCGAATCGTGTACCTAACCCTAACCATAAACTTAACCCTAACAATAAACCCGAAACCCTAACACTAACCCTAACCCTACACCTAAACCCTAAACCCAAACCCTAACCCTAACGCTAACCCTAACCTTAAACACTAAACCCTAACCCTAACCCTAACCCTAACCCTAAACCCTAAACCTTAACACTAACCCTAACCCTAAAGCCTAAACCCTAACTCTAACCCTAACCGTAACCCTAAACCCTAACCCTGAAATGTAAACACTAACCCTCCCTATTCCTAACCCTAACCCTAACCCTAACCCTAAACCCTAACCTAACCTGATCCCTAACCCTAACACTGTCGCTAAACCTAACTCTGACGCTTACCGTCTCTCCAACCTTAACTCTAACCCTCACCCTGTCACTAACCCTGTCCCTAAACCTAAACTTAAGCATCAGACAAAACCTAAACTTAATATAACCCTAACAGTAAACCTAACCATGTCCCAAACCCTAATCCTGTCCCTAACCCTAAAACTAATGCTAACCCTAACCCTAAACCTAACCCTAAACCCTAAACCCTAACCTTAACCCTAACACTAAACCTAAACCGTAACCCTAACCCTAACCCTATCCCTAAAACCTAACCCTAACCCTAACCCTAACCCTAACCTAGCCCTAAACCTAACCCTAACACTGTCGCTAAACATAACTCTGACATTTACCGTCTCTCTATCTTTAACTCTAACCCTCACCCTGTAACTAACCCTGTCCCTAAACCTAACCTTAACCATCAGCCAAAACCTAAACTTAACTATAACCCTAACACTAAACCTAACCATGTCTCAAACCCGAATCGTGTACCTAACCCTAACCATAACCTTAACCCTAACGCTAACCCTAACCTTAAACACTAAACCCTAACCCTAACCCTAACACTAAAACTAAACCCTAAACCTTAACACTAACCCTAACCCTAAAGCCTAAACCCTAACTCTAACCCTAACCGTAACCCTAAACCCTAACCCTTAAATGTAAACACTAACCCTCCCCTATTCCTAACCCTAACCCTAACCCTAAACCCTAACCTAACCTGATCCCTAACCCTAACACTGTCGCTAAACCTAACTCTGACGCTTACCGTCTCTCCAACCTTAACTCTAACCCTCACCCTGTCACTAACCCTGTCCCTAAACCTAAACTTAAGCATCAGACAAAACCTAAACTTAATATAACCCTAACAGTAAACCTAACCATGTCCCAAACCCTAATCCTGTCCCTAACCCTAAAACTAATGCTAACCCTAACCCTAACCCTAACCCTAAACCCTAAACCCTAACCTTAACCCTAACCCTAAACCTAAACCGTAACCCTAACCCTAACCCGATCCCTAAAACCTAACCCTAATCCTAACCCTAACCCTAACCCTAACCCTAAACCCTAAACCCTAACAATAACCCTAACCCTAAAGCCTAAACCCTAACTCTAACCCTAACCCTAACCCTAAACCCTAAACCCTAACACTAACCCTAACCCTAAACTTTAAACCCTAACCTTAACCCTAACCCTAAACCTAAACCGTAACCCTAACCCTAACCCTATCCCTAAAACCTAACCCTAACCCTAACCCTAACCCTAACTCTAACACTAACCCTAACACTAACCCTATCCCTAAACCCTAACCCTAAAATGTAAACACTAACCCTCCCCTATTCCTAACCCTAACCCTAACCCTAACCCTAAACCCTAACCTAACCTGATCCCTAACCCTAACACTGTCGCTAAACCTACCTCTGACCCTTACCGTCTCTCCAACCTTAACTCTAACCCTCACCCTGTCACTAACCCTGTCCCTAAACCTAAACTTAAGCATCAGACAAAACCTAAACTTAATATTACCCTAACAGTAAACCTAACCATGTCCCAAACCCTAATCCTGTCCCTAACCCTAACCCTAACCCTAACCCTAACCCTAACACTAACCCTAACACTAAACCTAAACCCTAAACCCAAAACCTAACCCTAACGCTAACCCTAACCATAAACACTAAACCCTAACCCTAACCCTAACCCTAACCTAACCCTAAACCCTAAACCTTAACCTTAACCCTAACACTAAACCTAAACCGTAACCCTAACCCTAACCCTATCCCTAAAACCTAACCCTAACCCTAACCCTAACCCTAAACTAGCCCTAAACCTAACCCTAACACTGTCGCTAAACATAACTCTGACACTTACCGTCTCTCTATCTTTAACTCTAACCCTCACCCTGTAACTAACCCTGTCCCTAAACCTAACCTTAACCATCAGTCAAAACCTAAACTTAACTATAACCCTAACACTAAACCTAACCATGTCTCAAACCCGAATCGTGTACCTAACCCTAACCATAAACTTAACCCTAACAATAAACCCGAAACCCTAACACTAACCCTAACCCTACACCTAAACCCTAAACCCAAACCCTAACCCTAACGCTAACCCTAACCTTAAACACTAAACCCTAACCCTAACCCTAACCCTAACCCTAAACCCTAAACCTTAACACTAACCCTAACCCTAAAGCCTAAACCCTAACTCTAACCCTAACCGTAACCCTAAACCCTAACCCTGAAATGTAAACACTAACCCTCCCTATTCCTAACCCTAACCCTAACCCTAACCCTAAACCCTAACCTAACCTGATCCCTAACCCTAACACTGTCGCTAAACCTAACTCTGACGCTTACCGTCTCTCCAACCTTAACTCTAACCCTCACCCTGTCACTAACCCTGTCCCTAAACCTAAACTTAAGCATCAGACAAAACCTAAACTTAATATAACCCTAACAGTAAACCTAACCAAGTCCCAAACCCTAATCCTGTCCCTAACCCTAAAACTAATGCTAACCCTAACCCTAAACCTAACCCTAAACCCTAAACCCTAACCTTAACCCTAACCCTAAACCTAAACCGTAACCCTAACCCTAACCCGATCCCTAAAACCTAACCCTAAACCTAACCCTAACCCTAACCCTAACCCTAAACCCTAAACCCTAACAATAACCCTAACCCTAAAGCCTAAACCCTAACTCTAACCCTAACCCTAACCCTAAACCCTAAACCCTAACCTTAACCCTAACCCTAAACCTAAACCGTAACCCTAAACCTAACCCTATCCCTAAAACCTAACCCTAACCCTAACCCTAACCCTAACCCTAACTCTAACACTAACCCTAACCCTAACCCTATCCCTAAACCCTAACCCTAAAATGTAAACACTTACCCTCCCCTATTCCTAACCCTAACCCTAACCCTAACCCTAAACCCTAACCTAACCTGATCCCTAACCCTAACACTGTCGCTAAACCTAACTCTGACCCTTACCGTCTCTCCAACCTTAACTCTAACCCTCACCCTGTCACTAACCCTGTCCCCAAACCTAAACTTAAGCATCAGACAAAACCTAAACTTAATATTACCCTAACAGTAAACCTAACCATGTCCCAAACCCTATTCCTGTCCCTAACCCTAACCCTAACCCTAACCCTAACCCTAACACTAACCCTAACCCTAAACCTAAACCCTAAACCCAAAACCTAACCCTAACGCTAACCCTAACCATAAACACTAAACCCTAACCCTAACCCTAACCCTAAACCCTAAACCCTAACACTAACCCTAACCCTAAAGCCTAAACCCTAACTCTAACCCTAACGCTAAACCTAAACCCTAAACCCTAACCTTAACCCTAACCCTAAACCTAAACCGTAACCCTAACCCTAACCCTATCCCTAAAACCTAACCCTAAAACTAACCCTAACTCTAACCCTAACCCTAACCCTAACCCTATCCCTAAACCCTAAACCTAAAATGTAAACACTAACCCTCCCCTATTCCTAACCCTAACCCTAACCCTAACCCTAAACCCTAACCTAATCTGATCCCTAACCCTAACACTGTCGCTAAACCTAACTCGATCCTTACCGTCTCTCCAACCTTAACTCTAACCCTCACCCTGTCACTAACCCTGTCCCTAAACCTAAACTTAAGCATCAGACAAAACCTAAACTTAATATAACCCTAACAGTAAACCTAACCATGTCCCAAACCCTAATCCTGCCACTAACCCTTACCCTAACCATAACCATAACCCTAACGCTAAATACTAAACCCTAACCCTAACCCTAACCCTAAACCCTAACTCTAACCCTAACCCTAACCTAACCCTAACCCTAACCCTAACACTGTCGCTAAACCTAACTCTGACCCTTACCGTCTCTCTATCTTTAACTCTAACCCTCACCCTGTAACTAACCCTGTCCCTAAACCTAACCTTAACCATCAGCCAAAACCTAAACTTAACTATAACCCTAACACTAAACCTAAACATGTCTCAAACCCGAAACGTGTACCTAACCCTAACCCTAACCTTAACCCTAACACTAAACCTGAAACCCTAACACTAACCCTAAGCCTAAACCTAAACCCTAAACCCAAACCCTAACCCTAACGCTAACCCTAACCATAAACACTAAACCCTAAACCTAACCCTAACCCTAAACCTAACCCTAAACGCTAAACCCTAACACTAACCCTAACCCTAAAGCCTAAACCCTAACTCTAACCCTAACCCTAACACTAAGCCCTAAACCCTAACTTTAACCCTAACCCTAAACCTAAACCGTAACCCTAACCCTAACCCTATCCCTAAATCCTAACCCTAACCCTAACCCTAACCCTAACCCTAACCCTAACCCTAACCCTAAACCCAAACCCTAACCCTAACGCTAACCCTAACCTTAAACACTAAACCTAACACTAACCCTAACCCTAACCCTAACCATAAACCCTAAACCATAACACTATCCCTAACACTAAAGCCTAAACCCTAACTCTAACCCTAACCCTAACCCTAAACCCTAAACCATAACCTTAACCCTAACCCTAAACCTAAACCGTAATCCTAACCCTAACCCTATCCCTAAAACCTAACCCTAACCCTAACCCTAATCCTAACCCTAACCCTAACGCTAACCCTAAACCCTAACCTAACCTGATCCCTAACCCTAACACTGTCGCTAAACCTAACTCTGACCCTTACCGTCACTCCAACCTTAACTCTAACCCTCACCCTGTCATTAACCCTGTCCCTAAACCTAAAGTTAAGGATCAGACAAAACCTAAACTTAATATAACCCTAACAGTAAACCTAACCATGCCCCAAACCCTAATCCTGCCCATAACCCTAACCCTAACCCTAACCATAACCCTAACCCTATATCCTAAACCCTAACCCTAACCCTAACCCTAAACCCTAACTCTAACCCTAACCCTCCCCTATTCCTAACCCTAACTCTAACCCTAACCCTAAACCCTAACCTAACCTGATCCCTAACCCTAACACTGTCGCTAAACCTAAACTTAAGGATCAGACAAAACCTAAACTTAATATAACCCTAACAGTAAACCTAACCATGTCCCAAACCCTAATCCTGCCCCTAACCCTAACCCTAACCCTAACCCTAACCATAACCCTAACCCTATATCCTAAACCCTAACCCTAACCCTAACCCTAAACCCTAACTCTAACCCTAACCCTCCCCTATTCCTAACCCTAACTCTAACCCTAACCCTAAACCCTAACCTACCCTAACCCTAATCCAAACACTGTCGCTAAACCTATCTCTGACCCTTACCGTCTCTCTATCTTTAACTCTAACCCTCACCCTGTAACTAACCCTGTCCCTAAACCTAATATTAACCATCACCCAAAACCTAAACTTAACTATAACCCTAACACTAAACCTAACCATGTCTCAAACCCGAAACGTGTTCCTAACCCTAACCCTAACCTTAACCCTAACACTAAACCCGAAACCCTATCACTAACCCTAACCCTAAACCTAAACCCTAAACCCAAACCCTAACCCTAACGCTAACCCTAACCATAAACACTAAACCCTAAACCTAACCCTAACCCTAACACTAACCCTAAACCCTAAACCCTAACACTAACCCTAACCCTAAACCGTAAACCCTAACCTTAACCCTAACCCTAAACCTAAACCGTAACCCTAACCCTAACCGTATCCCTAAAACCTAACCCTAACCCTAACCCTAACCGTAACTCTAACACTAACCCTAACCCTAACCCTATCCCTAAACCCTAACCCTAAAATGTAAACACTAACCCTCCCCTATTCCTAACCCTAACCCTAACCCTAACCCTAAACCCTAACCTAACCTGATCCCTAACCCTAACACTGTCGCTAAACCTAACTCTGACCCTTACCGTCTCTCCAACCTTAACTCTAACCCTCACCCTGTCACTAACCCTGTCCCTAAACCTAAACTTAAGCATCAGACAAAACCTAAACTTAATATTACCCTAACAGTAAACCTAACCATGTCCCAAACCCTAATCCTGTCCCTAACCCTAACCCTAACCCTAACCCTAACCCTAACCCTAACCCTAAACCCGAAACCCTAACCTTAACCCTAACCCTAAACCTAAACAGTAACCCTAACCCTAACCCTATCCCTAAAACCTAACCCTAACTCTAACCCTAACACTAACCCTGACCTAACCCTAACCCTAACACTAACACTGTCGCTAAACCTAACTCTGACCCTTACCGACTCTCCAACCTTAACTATAACCCTCACCCTGTCACTAACCCTGTCCCTAAACATAAACTTAAGCATCAGACAAAACCTAAACTTAATATAACCCTAACAGTAAACCTAACCATGTCCCAATCCCTAATCCTGCCCCTAATCCTAACCATAACCATAACCCTAACCCTAAATCATAAACCCTAACCCTAACCCTAACCCTATCCCTAAACCCTAACCCTAAAATGTAAACACTAACCCTCCCCTATTCCTAACCCTAATCCTAACCCTAAACCCTAACCTAACCTGATCCCTAACCCTAACACTGTCGCTAAACCTAACTCTGACCCTTACCGTCTCTCCAACCTTAACTCTAACCCTCACCCTGTCACTAACCCTGTCCCTAAACCTAAACTTAAGCATCAGACAAAACCTAAACTTAATATTACCCTAACAGTAAACATTACCATGTCCCAAACCCTAATCCTGTCCCTAACCCTAACACTAACCCTAACCCTAACCCTAAACCCTAAACCCTAACCTTAACCCTAACCCTAAACCTAAACCGTAACCCTAACCCTAACCCTATCCCTAAAACCTAACCCTAACTCTAACCCTAACCCTAACGCTAACCTAACCCTAACCCTAACCCTAACACTGTCGCTAAACCTAACTCTGACCCTTACCGTCTCTCTATCTTTAACTCTAAACCTCACCCTGTAACTTACCCTGTCCCTAAACCTAACCTTAACCATCAGCCAAAACCTAAACTTAACTATAACCCTAACACTAAACCTAACCTTGTCTCAAACCCGAAACGTGTACCTAACCCTAACCCTAACCCTAACCCTAAGTCTAACCCTAACCCTAACCCTAACCCTATCCCTAAACCCTAACCCTAAAATGTAAACACTTACCCTCCCCTATTCCTAACCCTAACCCTAACCCTAACCCTAAACCCTAACCTAACCTGATCCCTAACCCTAACACTGTCGCTAAACCTAACTCTGACCCTTACCGTCTCTCCAACCTTAACTCTAACCCTCACCCTGTCACTAACCCTGTCCCTAAACCTAAACTTAAGCATCAGACAAAACCTAAACTTAATGTAACCCTAACAGTAAACCTAACCATGTCCCAAATCCTAATCCTGCCCCTAACCCTAACCCTAACCATAACCATAACCCTAACCCTAAATCCTAAACCCTAACCCTAACCCTAACCCTAAACCCTAACTTTAACCCTAACACTAAACCTAAACACTAAACCCAAACCCTAACCCTAACGTTAACCCTAACCATAAACACTAAACCCTAAACCTAACCCTAATCCTAACCCTAACACTATACCCTAAACCCTAACACTAACCCTAACCCTAAAGCCTAAACCCAACTCTAACCCTAACACTAACCCTAAACCCTAAACACTAACCTTAACCCTAACCCTAACCTAACCCTAACCCTAACCCTAACACTGTCTCTAAACCTAACTCTGACCCTTACCGTCTCTCTATCTAAACTTAAGCATCAGACAAAACCTAAACTTAATATAACCCTAACAGTAAACCTAACCATGTCCCAAACCCTAATCCTGTCCCTAACCCTAAAACTAATGCTAACCCTAACCCTAACCCTAACCCTAAACCCTAAACCCTAACATTAACCCTAACCCTAAACCTAAACCGAAACCCTAACCCTAACCCTATCCCTAAAACCTAACCCTAACTCTAACCCTAACCCTAACCCTAACCTAACCCTAACCCTAACCTAACACTGTCGCTAAACATAACTCTGTCACTTACCGTCTCTTTATCTTTAACTCTAACCCTCACCCTGTAACTAACCCTGTCCCTAAACCTAACCTTAACCATCAGCCAAAACCTAAACTTAACTATAACCCTAACACTAAACCTAACCATGTCTCAAACCCGAATCGTGTACCTAACCCTAACCATAACCTTAACCCTAACACTAAACCCGAAACCCTAACACTAACCCTAAACCTAAACCTAAACCCTAAACCCAAACCCTAACCCTAACGCTAACCCTAACCTTAAACACTAAACCCTAACCCTAACCGTAAACCTAACCCTAACCCTAAACCCTCAACCCTAACACTAACCCTAACCCTAAAGCCTAAACCCTAACTCTAACCCTAACCCTAACCCTAAACCCTAAACCCTAACCTTAACCCTAACCCTAAACCTAAACCGTAAATCTAACCCTAACCCTAACACTAACCCTAAACCTAACACTAACTCTAACCCTAACCCCAACCCTAACCCTATCCCTAAACCCTAACACTAAAATGTAAACACTAACCCTCCCCTATTCCTAACCCTAACCCTAACCCTAACCCTAAACCCTAACCTAACCTGATCCCTAACCCTAACACTGTCGCTAAACCTAACTCTGACCCTTACCGTCTCTCCAACCTTAACTCTAACCCTCACCCTGTCACTAACCCTGTCCCTAAACATAAACTTAAGCATCTGACAAAACCTAAACTAAATATAACCCTAACAGTAAACCTATCCATGTCCCAAAACCTAATCCTGCCCCTAACCCTAACCATAACCCTAACCCTAAATCCTAAACCCTAAATCCTAAACCCTAACCCTAACCCTAACCCTAAACCCTAACTCTAACCCTAACCCTAACCTACCCTAACCCTAATCCTAACACTGTCGCTAAACCTAACTATGACCCTTACCGTCTCTCTATCTTTAACTCTAACCCTCACCCTGTAACTAACCCTGTCCCTAAACCTAACATTAACCATCACCCAAAACCTAAACTTAACTATAACCCTAACACTAAACCTAACCATGTCTCAAACCCGAAACGTGTACCTAACCCTAACCCTAACCTTAACCCTAACACTAAACCCGAAACCCTATCACTAACCCTAACCCTAAACCTAAACCCTAAACCCAAACCCTAACCCTAACGCTAAACCTAACCATAAACACTAAACCCTAAACCTAACCCTAACCCTAACCCTAACCCTAAACCCTAAACCCTAACACTAACCCTAACCCTAAACCGTAAACCCTAACCTTAACCCTAACCCTAAACCTAAACCGTAACCCTAACCCTAACCCTATCCCTAAATCCTAACCCTAACCCTAACCCTAACCCTAACTCTAACACTAACCCTAACACTAACCCTATCCCTAAACCCTAACCCTAAAATGTAAACACTAACCCTCCCCTATTCCTAACCCTAACCCTAACCCTAACCCTAAACCCTAACCTAACCTGATCCCTAACCCTAACACTGTCGCTAAACCTAACTCTGACCCTTACCGTCTCTCTATCTTTAACTCTAAACCTCACCCTGTAACTAACCCTGTCCCTAAACCTAACCTTAACCATCAGCCAAAACCTAAACTTAACTATAACCCTAACACTAAACCTAACCTTGTCTCAAACCCGAAACGTGTACCTAACCCTAACCCTAACCCTAACCCTAACCCTAAGTCTAACCCTAACCCTAACCCTAACCCTATCCCTAAACCCTAACCCTAAAATGTAAACACTTACCCTCCCCTATTCCTAACCCTAACCCTAACCCTAACCCTAAACCCTAACCTAACCTGATCCCTAACCCTAACACTGTCGCAAAACCTAACTCTG
Source organism: Hipposideros larvatus (assembly GCA_031876335.1). Taxonomy (NCBI): domain Eukaryota; kingdom Metazoa; phylum Chordata; class Mammalia; order Chiroptera; family Hipposideridae; genus Hipposideros; species Hipposideros larvatus. The sequence continues at coordinate 65,764,109 of CM063094.1, forward strand.
ACCCTTACCGTCTCTCCAACCTTAACTCTAACCCTCACCCTGTCACTAACCCTGTCCCTAAACCTAAACTTAAGCATCAGACAAAACCTAAACTTAATGTAACCCTAACAGTAAACCTAACCATGTCCCATATCCTAATCCTGCCCCTAACCCTAACCCTAACCATAACCATAACCCTAACCCTAAATCCTAAACCCTAACCCTAACCCTAACCCTAAACCCTAACTTTAACCCTAACACTAAACCTAAACACTAAACCCAAACCCTAACACTAACGCTAACCCTAAACATAAACACTAAACCCTAACCCTAACCCTAATCCTATCCCTAACACTATACCCTAAACCCTAACACTAACCCTAACCCTAAAGCCTAAACCCAACTCTAACCCTAACCCTAACCCTAACCCTATCCCTGAACCCTAACCCTAAAATGTAAACACTAACCCTCCCCTATTCCTAACCCTAACCCAATCCCTAACCCTAAACCCTAACCTAACCTGATCCCTAACCCTAACACTGTCGCTAAACCTAACTCTGACCCTTACCGTCTCTCCAACCTTAACTCTAACCCTCACCCTGTCACTAACCCTGTCCCTAAACATAAACTTAAGCATCTGACAAAACCTAAACTTAATATAACCCTAACAGTAAACCTAACCATGTCCCAAACCCTAATCCTGCCCCTAACCCTAACCCTAACCATAACCATAACCCTAACCCTAAATCCTAAACCCTAACCCTAACCCTAACCCTAAACCCTAACTCTAACCCTAACCCTAACCTACCCTAACCCTAATCCTAACACTGTCGCTAAACCTATCTCTGACCCTTACCGTCTCTCTATCTTTAACTCTAACCCTCACCCTGTAACTAACCCTGTCCCTAAACCTAACATTAACCATCACCCAAAACCTAAACTTAACTATAACCCTAACACTAAACCTAACCATGTCTCAAACCCGAAACGTGTTCCTAACCCTAACCCTAACCTTAACCCTAACACTAAACCCGAAACCCTATCACTAACCCTAACCCTAAACCTAAACCCTAAACCCAAACCCTAACCCTAACGCTAAACCTAACCATAAACACTAAACCCTAAACCTAACCCTAACCCTAACCCTAACCCTAAACCCTAAACCCTAACACTAACCCTAACCCTAAACCGTAAACCCTAACCTTAACCCTAACCCTAAACCTAAACCGTAACCCTAACCCTAACACTATCCCTAAATCCTAACCCTAACCCTAACCCTAACCCTAACTCTAACACTAACCCTAACACTAACCCTATCCCTAAACCCTAACCCTAAAATGTAAACACTAACCCTCCCCTATTCCTAACCCTAACCCTAACCCTAACCCTAAACCCTAACCTAACCTGATCCCTAACCCTAACACTGTCGCTAAACCTAACTCTGACCCTTACCGTCTCTCTATCTTTAACTCTAAACCTCACCCTGTAACTAACCCTGTCCCTAAACCTAACCTTAACCATCAGCCAAAACCTAAACTTAACTATAACCCTAACACTAAACCTAACCTTGTCTCAAACCCGAAACGTGTACCTAACCCTAACCCTAACCCTAACCCTAACCCTAAGTCTAACCCTAACCCTAACCCTAACCCTATCCCTAAACCCTAACCCTAAAATGTAAACACTTACCCTCCCCTATTCCTAACCCTAACCCTAACCCTAACCCTAAACCCTAACCTAACCTGATCCCTAACCCTAACACTGTCGCTAAACCTAACTCTGACCCTTACCGTCTCTCCAACCTTAACTCTAACCCTCACCCTGTCACTAACCCTGTCCCTAAACCTAAACTTAAGCATCAGACAAAACCTAAACTTAATGTAACCCTAACAGTAAACCTAACCATGTCCCATATCCTAATCCTGCCCCTAACCCTAACCCTAACCATAACCATAACCCTAACCCTAAATCCTAAACCCTAACCCTAACCCTAACCCTAAACCCTAACTTTAACCCTAACACTAAACCTAAACACTAAACCCAAACCCTAACACTAACGCTAACCCTAAACATAAACACTAAACCCTAACCCTAACCCTAATCCTATCCCTAACACTATACCCTAAACCCTAACACTAACCCTAACCCTAAAGCCTAAACCCAACTCTAACCCTAACCCTAACCCTAACCCTATCCCTGAAACCTAACCCTAAAATGTAAACACTAACCCTCCCCTATTCCTAACCCTAACCCAATCCCTAACCCTAAACCCTAACCTAACCTGATCCCTAACCCTAACACTGTCGCTAAACCTAACTCTGACCCTTACCGTCTCTCCAACCTTAACTCTAACCCTCACCCTGTCACTAACCCTG